>OMLM01011827.1:0-23369 GCA_900302695.1 Helostoma temminkii
ATATATATATGTCAAATTTGTTGGAGGAATATTAAAACAAAAAAACACATCTTTCTTAAGGCCGTACTGTAAGTGTGAGAAATTATTTGCAATGTACACATACAGTGAAATGATGTTTTACACATCCATTATACTGGATTCAAACAGCTGAACTGCAGCATTCCAGCATACGTTTGTTCCCTATTTTTACCCATATCTGTTGTCATGGAGTCAAATACAATGTCAAATCTAATTGAGTTGCAAAGCTGTTTTCACAAGCAGTTACTATTGGGGGCGAAGGCTGAGCCGCTACCATGCTTGTCAATAAAACTCCATTAAAATGAACACATCATAATTACTGCCTCTATTATCCTTCAAGATCTAGGACAGAGGCGCCCGCTTGTAATTGGCTGACTAACTACCCCATATGTGCATGGCCAATAGAAATAATTGTCCTTGTGTGTAGCAGTGACATGTTAACAGAGTCATATCACAGTTTGTGACTAAAACAATCAATCTCAAGGTGCTCCCAACCAACATATTCTTACAGCTAGTTACTGGAGGAGTACAGACAATGGTTCAGCAACATGGTCCAACATTGTTTACAAACTACAGCAGTTCATTGTAGAGAAAAACACAGCTTGTTTATAGATCTACTCCAGCTATGATTTTTTACAATTAAAATACAAATAGATTCTCAGAATTTATTTATTTATTTTTTATTAATTATGGAAAAATAAGAGAAATTGCACCTGCTGTTTGCATTTTGTGTTGGGAGATTTACTTTTACACTAGCAGTTTAGCAATCAGTAAACACTGTCAGTTGTCTGGGTTGTTCAAAACAAATCATGTACAATACTATAAAATCAGATCCTTGATGGGACACGCATTTGGTAAACAAACAAAATGCACTCTTTCAGATATTCACTGCAATCTTGCCACATCTAAGCTGCTTGAGTGGATTTGATTCATTCACCATCTTAACTTTGCAAGTGGTTGTGGCTTACTTGCACCGTTCCTGTTACCACACGCACACAGACACACAAAAAAGAAGAGATTAAGAGTTTAATGCCTTTAGAATAAAGTGGAGCTGCCGGTCTGTTGTGAGCTTTGACACAATGCTGCTTTAAATCTGCAGAAATGAAGAGCTTACAGAGGTAGTAATGTAGTAATGCTCTCATCTCCTAAAGGAATTAACAGTCCTTGTGATGAAGAGGAAAATGAATCTTTGATTAATAGTTTGGAAAGGGCCATGAACAGATGTAGATAGCATCTTTCTAATCTCTTCTTCTGATGTGTTACTTCCCCCACTTTTTTCTTCTTTTGTGTGCACGGAATAGCATGAAAAGGCACGATGGATTGTCTGATGTTTGAAGATAGATTGTTTTGGAAGCCAGCTGTGAGACTGGGATGATGTCCTGCATAAGATACATACGCAGATCAGCCCCCAAACCTTGCCAGAAATTTTGCCGAAATCCTTTGCCTTATCTCACTTCTAAAAAGATTAGATTGACGCTTCTTGATATCGAGTGCTCTGTCCTTTCTTTTCTTTTAATAAAATCTTACTTTAAAGTTTTCTTTTCAGGCTCTGACCTTTCAACCGCAGATTCTTCATGTTACATTTCTGTTATTCATTATCCCTTGCAGTGACCTAGCCTGTGTCTGAAGTGTTTTCAGACAGTAATGCCACACAGCACTGTACAGTGTTTATGCAAGCTTGGATAATCTTTCAATACAGTCAAATAAAAAGCAAACTGACATTTCAGAAATCATAATTGCCTTCCCAAACAGTCTTTTTAATACACAGAAGTATTTGTACGAATTCCTCACAGCGCGGAGGAATTACTATAATTGTGTCACACTGGTGCCAGCCAAAGGAGATTCCAGTTGTCTGCTTTAAACTTTAATTTTGTTCAATTATCTTCTTTCTTGAAAATATAACGCCACAAGGAGTGAATATTTTCTTGCTCCTTTCTGCTGTTTTAATTATTTATTAGGCTTAGTTTGATTAAATCTGGCCTGAAACATGGTCAAACTGCTGTAAACAGAATGACTCATCAAAAGTTGCACTCATCAATAACTTAATAACTCTCAAAGGCTTTTGGTCTATGCTTCCTCCACTCCACTTCTGTTACCCTGTTCTCTCTCGCTCTCTCTCTGACACACACACACACACACACACACACGCACACACACACACACACACACACACACACACAACACACACTCCCTTTTTTCTCTCACCCTCCAGCCACTATTCAGTGCAAACATATTACACTGTGTAGACTGTAGACATTGTGTGCTGGTTCTTTGTACAGTACGTGGCTAAAAATAAAGTATTATAACTTTTTTCCTTTTTGCAAAATATCATCAATGTTCAAAGACAGTACAAAAGAAAAATTATGTAATACATGTACAATAAAAATCATATAATAATATATTTATCTATTCAAAGTAAATCTTTGTGAGTCTACAAGTGCACCATATTGTTGAGCGTTTCAGCCTGACCTACTGAATGTCCACTCAGTAAAGCTAATAAATAAAAACATTGGTGAGCAAAGCTGAGTAGATCAGATGCTCACAACAATGAAGCAGCTGAGGGTTCTAAGCAGCTTGGATTGCATTTGATGCTATCTATGGCCAAATAAGGAACAAAGACAACATTTCATCTACGTGTCATATTGTGTGTGTGTGTGTGTGTATTTATGTATGTATGTGTATATATACACATATATACAGTAAAAAGCACTCCTATTTTAAGAGATGATTTACTGGTGAGCTTTCCACCCGAATGAGAACGTGGTGGGGGACAAAACACAAGTGTAACAACATCAACTGTACAACTGCTGTCTTCAGCTAAATGTTATTTGGTCACAGCTACATGTGCTGTACTTTACTGTTGATAAGTTGAGCACTGATTTATAGCGTTCTCAGTGCTACTGTGTGTGCGCTGTTGATCGTTTGTGTTTAAAGAAAAGACAACTTAAATGCGTCTATGTGTGTATCTTTGTGTAAGTGTGTGCACACTGTAACTCAGTAAATGGTTGGTCGAGTGATGGAAGCTCATCAACTGAGTGATAAAATAATTACTGCTCCAGACTAAGATTGATGGAAGCACAAATAATTGTGTAAGAGATTGCAAGAGATATGAATTTTGATCCATGTATATTAGTTATTGCAGCTCTCAAATGGGGTCTGTTACATAACTCACAGCATGCCAGCTTGTTGAGACAAACTGAGAGTCTGTTGAAACAAACTGAGAGACAAATTGAGTGCTGTTACTGCAAGATCTGATTAAACGCAAAGGAGAGCAACATTTTGAGAGTTATTGATGAGTGGTGACAGATGGGATGGCTGCCAGTGACAGATACCTCTTCTCCACCTCCGCTTTTGTGTTCGCCCTAAGTTAAATTGTTATGCAGTCACTGTCTATTTAAAAATGATCAAACATTAGACAGAGGTTTCAGAGGGACTGAGAGAGATGACAGTATAAGTATTGCAAGTAGCAGAAGTGCATAGTGTATGAGCAAATCCGTACTGGTTTTAGAGATGCATAGAAATGATAATGATTTTCTTCAAGAGTTGACAGTATTTTCATAACATCTGACCTCTGGAAAGATATGACTGTGTGTCTTGTTTCCGAGATATGCATTGCAGGATTGCAATCTGTCAGCTGAAGGCCTCAGTGGTCTAATAATTGGATTTTTTAATAAATTGTAACCCTGTAGGGTCATTTTAATCAATCCTTATAATTACAAATTACAAATCGTAGTGAGCAAGGGGAGGTTTGTGACATATCTGCTGTGAAACGGTTGCAAGGCATTGGATCAGCTCCTGCACTTGCTGTCTGTGGTGGAAAAGAGACACTTGACCCTTGTAATTTATGGACTTTACTTTTCAGGTCTTTTGCTTTGATTAATTAAATTAGACAAGTCTTAAATGAGAATGTTAATATGTTTTAATATTCTGACACCATAGTTTTCTGGTCTTGTTTCTGGTATGATTAACATTCATATAAATATGTTATCTTTAGAGTGGTTATACCATGTTGCTGTTCATTTTATCTCATTTGAGGCAGACTGCCTATACATGTGCTATTTCTAGACATCTTGCTTAAAACAAGTTTGAATCACTTTTAGATACCACTCAGTATTTGAGGTGCATTATTGGCAAAGTTATGAAAACTATTTATTTATTTCACTTCACATACAGATGTAATCTATTTTGATGAATAAATAAAGTTTTGCACAGATCCACAGATATGAAATATTATGTATTTCTGAAATGGCCAGGAGTTCAGTCCCTAAAAGCTGCGAAGCAAGTACAATAAAGGCAAATAAATGCTGCTTTTCAATGTGTAAAAGCCTATTGTATGTCAGACACGATTTCTGCAGTGTAAAAGGTAAAAAGTTCAAAAGAGGTCTTACACACCACACACCAGTTTTAGTGACAGGCGAATAGGTCTAAAACTCTCTAGACTGAAAAAGTAGCAAGACATACACTCTGTTGATCTGCTGTAGTCCTGCGCCTTTCAGACAGCAGAGGACTGGATAAAGGAGTTAGTCACTGTATGTTTGTATAGAGGGAGAGACTGGAAACAAGCAAGAATAGTTTACAGAAAGGTGCTTGGATCTTCTATACTGTTTGTGTATGTACTGTTTGGATTGTGATAGATAGATAGATAGATAGATAGATAGATAGATAGATAGATAGATAGATAGATAGATAGATAGATAGATAGATAGATAGATAGATAGTTATGTCTTGCAGCCTTTCTTTCTCCTCCAACAGCTCATTTATTCTTTGCTCTTTTCAAACCTCTGTCTATTTCTTAATTGCCGCCACCCTGCCGTTTTAATTCCATCATTGGGATTATTGTATTTCCCAAGTATCTTGTTGACAGGCTCAGAAAATGTGATTCTGCTGTGAAGACAACTGATCATCTGCTGTCCTTCGCATATCCACTGCTCTCTCCCTTCTCTTGCTGCTCCATCCCCTTCATTTCTGTGTTGACAGAAGCCCATTTTAGATGGAGTGTCCTTTTGCGTCACGTACCTTTCTCATCAGCAAAAATGATTTTTTTTTCACATTTTCTACAAGGCCCTCTCAACCTCAGATTTATTGTCGGTGTGGAGGCTGAAGTTGACTGCTTCCTCTCCGTGATGTATTTTCATTGATGCTCTGACACTCTGGAGTGTAGAGATGAGCTTTTACCATCAATAAAACACACTACTCTTGGTGTAGACATAGATTCAGCTGAGTGTGTGAAACAGGACGTGGTGTTGATTCTTGAGTAAAGAGGCAGTTAAGATACATTATCATTTAAATCAGGAAAGGCTGTTTCAATATCCATCCTCTTCTCATGTAGTATAAGTACATCTGTGACTGACAGGATAAGTGTGTCTACCTTTCAGTTCAACCTAAATGTCTGTTACACATTTCTTTTTAACTATTTTAATACTTTTCTTCCAGATGTGAAATTTTTTGCAGATCTTCTCTACCTTCCACCTCCACTTCCTCCAAGACACTTCATCTCTCATCACTCTCCTTCTATTTCACATCTTCTTCATCCTTCAGTAGAAACTCGGCAAGACCCAGCATCACAATTTCAATGATTTCCTCTTTCGCCAGGATTTGGTTAATTTGTGCATGAACAGATTCATGCACTTTGATATACTATATCTGTCTGCCAATGTTCTGGGTGATAACTCAGACTCAAAATAGTTATTTTTCTGAGTAAATGAATATAATAAATCTCTCTAGTAAAATATTGCCACATTCCAAAAGCAATGACATTCATGATGTCTCTGACATTATCAATGTTTTTTTCTTTCAATTTTTCTATTATTTTCCATCTACAGTACCATGGACTATTTTCATGTTCAGCTAAAACTTATAATTGAAACTGAACTGAACTGAAACCACCTCATAGTTACATAGCAGCCCTATATCAACCAGAGGCTGATGTGAAACACCCTCCAGTGACTCACACTTACCATATTTTATTTAAATAGTTATCTAATTATGTAATGATTGTATTCTATTTGAAAAATAAAAAAATATATGCATTTTGTGTGTGTGTTGTTCCTAATGATTGGTTTACAATGTTGACATCAGGTCAGACATATTATTTCATAAAATGTATTTTATCCTTATCTCTAATCAGGTCCAACTGGTGCAACTCTAATAAAAATAATTTTTCTAAACAGCCAAACATATGTCTTATAAGGAATGTAACTCTGCAACAAGATTACATTTTCTTTTAAAATAATGAGGATGTGTAGTTAATTTACATAAACAGCAAATCACAATTATGTTTATATTGCACATAATAGTATAATCCTTTCTGCCAAAAAATGCCAACGGTCATAGTCACAAAGCTTCCAAAACATGAAATTCTAGGAAAAGTCTTTTTTGTTTTATGACTTTTTCTAAGAATTTTCACCAAAAGTTAAGATTAAATCCTAGTACAGATGAAAATGATTCATGAAACATTTTAAAAGAGCTCCTAAGATTTAAAAAAAACAACAACTTAGAAGTAGGGAGGATGGCTTTTAAGAGGCTTAAGAGTTGCTAGAGGAACCTCCATTGTGGTGGGCAACTAAACTTAATATGACTCTGAGTCACACTCACCATGTTCGACATAAACCAGTCAAAACACACGACACTAGTTCACAACTCTAACTGAACAACTTAAATGCACACATTACCAGCCTCATCAGTATTCACACACCAAGTGAAAGCAACTATTTCACTTATGTCATCTACGCCATATTTTCGACCAACCAATCACCGTCTGTAAAACTGTTATAACATTACCACAAAAATATGACGGTACTAGTGGGTTTTGATGTCTCATTGTTTCCATGTTGACATGCGACCAGGGGAAACCAGACCAGGTTAAGGTTAGGGAATAATTATGGTCTGGTTTAATAAATAATTAGTTATCACTTAAGACACAGCACAGTGACTTTAAAACAAAACCATAATCTTTCTCCACCCAAAGTTCTTTTGTTGCTTAGACATAAACACACAGGGTATTTTGAGTTGAACTTGGGTCTATGAGATAATAGCTGTTTATTCTGTACACCCACTATCCACCTGCTTCTTTCTCCATTTCCATTAGTAAATGTAATGCTTCCCTCATGTAAAACAAAACATATTTTCAATTGCAATTAACTTACATTAAGAAGACAGGACAGAACTAGTGGCAATCCAGCATACAGTTTTATACAATGAAGCACGGCAAGGAACTGCAAGGCCAATTTTTCAAACCATACTTAGAAACTGATTTTAGTGGCTAATTTACAACCAGTAAGTACAATGATTTGACCACAATAAGAGAAACTGAACATGCTGAACTGAACATACTTGCCTCTCTCACAATTTTCCAGGGGAGACTCATGTTTTTCACTACCCTCTCTGTCCTCCAGTCCAATTCTCACACATAGTTCATGATTCATGACGAATTAAAATTTCAAACCTTTTGTACATTTTGTGATCATAACCTGATCATGTTCTTGTGCATTGTACTGTTAACACTTATGTGTTAACAGTACTCTTACTACATCTTCTTGGATACAAGTACTGTTTGGATCTCCCACAGTGAGAAATGGTGAGCCACAAAAAGGAATTCTCCTGCAATTTCCCATTTCTCATGGAACGTGCCTTTTGCAAAATCTAATGCATGGATAAATTCTACCTTTACAAAAATTAACTTTGGTTGACTCATGTCACAGAGATATTTAACTCAAATAAATGTTTATCACTGACGTTTTAGTTTTCCATGATGCTTGACAGGACTGCACTGTATTAAGATTATATTATTTTGACTACATCTTTTACATACATATAGCCTGCTGTCATCATTCTGCCCAAGCATTTCACAATATAATTTATATAACTTTTATATGGTAGCCTTATTTCAAGAATAATACATTTAGTGTAGTGTGTGTGTGTGTGTGTGTGTGTGTGTGTTTATACATAAGGTTTAAAAAGCAGGAGTTGCCACAGACGATGAGTGTGAACACGAGCAGCAGGCCATGGCGGACTTTCAGAGAGGTGATGTTCCTCCCCCACATTCTGCCAGAACATTCCTCATTTTCAGACCTAATTGAAAATAAACAGATCGCTTGGGACCAGAGTGTAAATCTGATGGGCTGGAAAAGTCCACTACCGTTGGTAATGTTTAATCTTATTATGCTCTGGATCTGCAGTGAGATTAATTAACCCAATTAGACTTGAGCTGAAAAAAAATACAACTGTGAGATTGAGCATCACTTGTGCATATTAATCAGACGGCTGTTATTTACTCTGATCGTCAACATTTCTGTTTTGAGTTTTTCTATTTTGTCTTCCAATGTCAATAATGTGACACATCCTGTTTTCCTGTAACTGAGTGCATCCTCATTATTTATATTGATAAAGTCTATCTTGTACCATAAATATGTTTATATAAATATGCTGTATACTGATACTTAAATGTATTTTTTATATTGCTGTACTCCTACTACTACTTTAATACTTATACTTCCTGTGTATAAATTCAAACTATTAATTAACATTACTTGATCAACTTTAAAAAAATTACAAAGTAAGGTTATAAGTATGCTTAAAGGAGCAGTAACTAATTACAGATGGCTTTCTTTCTGCAACTATGTCACTTACAATGCATGCTTCCACGACCAGTCTCCAGCTACCATTAGCTTTTAGCTGAAAAGTCTGTGAAGATTCTCAGTCAAAAGCTAGAGGATTTTTGAAAAATACAGCATACCACACACACAAATAGTGATTTGACGACCCCAAAGACCGGATACTAAAATACAAGATGAATATAGTGTATGCAGTCCAGTGCAGCGAAGAGTGCTCAGAGCTGTACAATGGAGAGACTAAATAGCCACTACACAAGAGGGTGGTCCAGCACAGAAGGAGCTACACCTCAGAACCAGATCAGCTTTGTACCATCATCTAAACAACAAAGTACACCCATCTGAAGACAATGATGTACACATTTAGGACAGAGAAGACAAGTGATTGGAGAGAGGGGTCAAGCTTTACATATGCAAAGAAATACCCCACCAGTCAACTGAGCCTATCCAAGCCTATCCAGGGCAGGTGTGAAGTGAAACCAACCTAAATAAATTTGTGGTCTCTAATCAACTTTCCTCAGACTGATGAAGTTACTTAGACTAGTAGTGAAACATTTCAACCTTACAGAAAGAAGTCCAGTGGCCATGACTTAACTTCCAGATATGACAAAATTTAACAATCAATCAAATTATATTGTATAATGTAAAATGTTCCATTTGTAGCAAAAAAATCACCCCTCACCTCTACGTTTTCCTCAGGCTGAGAGGTTTTTTAGAATTTTTCAGCTCATTGTTTTTGATGAACACACTGTGTCTTGTTGACCAGCACCACAGACAAAGTTAACCCTTAAAATTACTTTTAAGGCACATCTTGTGCATCCAGCCTTTCATCTTTGCTAGAGAGAGGACAGTCTCATTATAGATTCCTGCACCAGGCATGTGTATATGAATAACTTACAGTAATCAGATGTATACCTTCACATCAGACACACACTGAATGGTTTAAATTTCATACATCACAGCATCATTTTTCTTTAAGCTATTTGGTGTAATTTGTAAAATATAAAACATCAGATGGTGTGGGGCTGTTAATAAAGCCTTAAAACAGTAATGCCTAATGTACAGGAATTGAGACCTGATCAAATTTTTATGACCCTATGTTAAGTAAGACTCTTTCATGTCCCCTCCTGAAGAATATTAAAAAGTGTAGGCCCCCCAGCAAATAAATTTTAATGACTGAATAAATGTTGAAATATTATCCTAAGCCTAAGCTTTAGCCATCAGGGCTAGTTAAATCCACCTGCGCAGACTATGTGATTTATAATGCATATATAATATAAAATATATGCTACTTGCAGATTTTGTATGCAAACAATTGTTCTCGTCAGTGCAGTTGATGTTTTTTAGTTCTCTTAATTTGCTTAGTTATTTTTGCTTTATTTTTGTCAATCTGTAATAACTGTAAAGACATTTCCTCCTTGTCAGGAGTCCTCCTCACATCTCAGGATTGTTGCCTTTATAAAGCCAGTATCAGAAAATGCACAACTGGATAATTAGGTGTTTGACAATGTGCATTTTTATCCATATATTTAGGTTCATCTATATAAAGCAGTGATTACATACAGTGCAGGAAATCCTTGACTTTTCACTTTCCCTCTTCATCGAGTTGTTTGTCTTAACAAGAGGAGATTTCATTAAAATTTAGATTGCAATTCCATTAGATGATTGATTTCACATGACAGCCGCAGCCCAAAGGTAAATTCTGTATAATGCATAAATGCATATTTGTATTGTGTTCTGCATGTGTCTTGGTTTGTAAAACTGTGTGGGGTACTGTAACTGTTTGTGATCTCTGTCTCCTCTCTCACACTCTGTCTCCCAGTTATTTCTTGTTTTTTTTTTTGTTTGTTTGTTTTTTTCAACCTGAGTGTATAAAATCTAGTAACCTAGTTTTCTCCTGGATGTTCTTTTCCCCCAGAAGCCCCTGCTGTCAATCTTCCTTAATAAGCAACTGGTATTTATGCCAGTATGCTTCCTTTACTTCCCTGCATATTCTCTGTGTGTCCTTCTGGCCATAACTCTCCAGCCTCCTCTACCAGTGTTCCTACTGTTTTGACCTCTGCTTTGTTTTGTTGTTGTTTTTGCTTCAACCTAGCCCTTTTGTTCCTCAGTCTGTTAACAAGCTTTATTCACCTCCATGACAACTATTTTATCTGAGCCTTTTTTGATAACAGTTAAAGTTTAACTCTTTCTGTATAAACCTTTATAAAAGACTTTAGTCTTAGTCTTTAGTAATTTTATTTATTGAAAGAAAATAAATAATTGAAAATTAACTTACACTTTTCCTTCTACACAATTTACCTTTATGCATGAATAAATGTGTTCTTTATTTGTAAACTGCAATTATTCATAATCTGTAAAAGCTTTCCATACTGAATTTTTCTGAAACTATTTCCTTTTAATTTTTACTTTTCTCTATTCATGTATTATTTTGATAAGACTACATTTGTGTTGTTATCCAAAAAGGACGTATAGTACAAGCAAAGAACACACACAAACCAGGCAAAGCTTGGGGTTCACTGTCTTGCCTAGAAATGCTTTGTCATGCAGACCAGAGAAGCTGAGGATTGGGCTGCTGACATTGGTGAACACTGGCAGCTCTAACTCCTGATTCAAAGGCCATCGTAGTTATTCAGAAAAAAGACAAGGGTTTTTTTTAGGTGAGTCACTGCCACTTTTATATGCAGGCCAAAATGATGCTACTGACTCAACCACTTGGAACAGTAACCAAACATGACCTGGTCAAGAAATGCTTAAATATGCTCTTGAAGACAGGATATAACAATGTTATCACGGCAGCCACTGATGAAAAGCAGAGCGTCAGTCCAAGCATTAGAAAAAACCCAAATTCTCATATTGTTTCCATTTGTTTTTGTTGTATTTTAGAAGAGATAAATAGTCCATTATTTTGTAAGACTGGTAACATTTTGATCAAAAGGATTATGCAAATTTGCTCACATGCATTTTGGTAAGTGACCACATTTCTGCCATCCTGAAAAATCACATTATCACACACACACATTTTTGTAAACATTTAAAATTGTATGCAAATATACTAAAGAAAGATTGGTGATAACAAAACAAACAAAATATTACATATCAAAGCATCCTGCCTTTTTGGAATAACTTCAGTGACACTTTGGTTTCTCTTTCAAGTACAGCCTCAGGCTTCTCCTTAACTCTTTCGGGTAACTACAGATCCCATTTAGGTTGGTTCACACATCAGGATGTGAGTCGAGTGGGCTGAGGTCCTCTGCGAGAGTATTTTTCTCCACAATATTTAACAACTTATTCTCTTGCTTCATTATTATCATGGTAAATAACTCAGTTTGTTTCACATTATGACCTCCCTGCACTGTGTCTTTTTTTACTTTCCTCTCTAACACTTAGCTTGGTGATAATAATCTGCTAATGCACACATACAAAGATGCACCTCTTCTTTTGTGGGCCTGGTCATTTCATACATTGTGTAACCCTTTTTATACATGCACACGCAGTCCCACTCACATTAATGCAACCCACTTACTGCAGTGGACTGATACTAGTACCAGTCATGATAACAATGATTAATGCGTTCATTTTCTCACATCTACTCTCACTGACCAAGTGCACTGATAAATGCTTGTCGCTGATAGAGCCTTTCTCGAAATGTTCACATGTACAATCCAAATGACAAAGAGAGGTGTTGATGTTTTAAAAAAATCTGTGAAATGAGAACAAGGTTTTAAAATACACATTCTCCATATCAAAACTCATCCAATAAAAACTATAACATATTATACTACTTTGTTCCTAATAGGTACAGTGAAAAAAATTAGAATTTAACAGAAGTAAGAAAACATTTAGTGGCTTTATCATTAAATTGTGACACAAAGCATATTAATATCCCCGTTTTTATCTGGATATCCAATTTACACATAAGACAAATAACAGAAGAGGAATGCCAGACATTCAAACAAAAGCTTAAATAAAATTTTGCCTTGATAGTATATTGATAAAAGTATGTTAAGGTGTAATAGAAACAGACAAATAAATCTGAAAATACAGAGAGAATGTGTCACTTGTAGGACACTGAAGAGAGAAATTATAATGTGCCATACAAAAATATTAGATTTGTAGATTTATAATTCTCAAACTAAAATTAATATTTGAAACTTACATAAATGCCACATATATGTATTTCCATTATAAAAACCTTTTTTGATTCAAGCTAAGGCTATTATAGGGAGGTGTCAAAGATGTGGGTGTGGTTTATGGTGGCCATACAAAGGTCACTACTTTCCACACACCTGAGGTCAACTCCAGAGGTCCATGTGCGATTAGTTTTAGGTAACAAAAGCACTTTGGATAAAGTTTAGATGTTATTTAAATGTAAATCAGCATATTCTGTCTGAAGTGACCCCATATCTTTTTATGTAGCCAAACCACAGATTATGTTAACAGAAGACTTCATTCTGACCCAACGAGGACCTGAGCACAGCCAGACCCAAGTCAAATATAATTATTATATAATTGTATGTATATATTATTATACAATTCAAAGTCCAGGCCAAAAAACACAGAGAGTGAACACAAACACCGGCAGCACTGATTGGCCAGTTGGTTTTACCTCCTTGTACTCATTTTCATTTGACTCAGTTAGTATGTCTGTAAGATGCACTTTTCCATGCTCTTCACTTTACTTTTGCCTTGTTTTCTAATAGCACCAAGATAATGTAAATAACTTGCTTCCTTTTTTCATATAGCATTGTCAGCGTTCACCCTGAATTTCTACATATTTGTCTTATAAACTTGCAACTTTATATGTCCAGTTTCCCTCATCTTTTCTATGCAACTTCATCTTCATCAACTTCTACCTTATTTTCCAGGCAAATGAGTCCTCAGTGGTCATGTGCCTTGTAATGTGTCCTACTCAAAAGCTCCATTGTTGAAAATTTCTGTTGAAGTGCCATCTTAATTTCTTTCTGTCTTCTGACCTTCACGTGACATTCATCCCTCTAGCTCTCCTTTGACATTACCCTGACATGACTGCGTGGTGACAAATTGCATGGCTGTAAGAGGAGGTTAAATGACTTGCCTCTAAGACAAAGAGTTCATCATTATATCTCTGTTTTAATGAAGGCAAAGGATTACTGGTTTCTTTATGGCTGGGAAAGAAATTAGTCCTTTCCAAGCATTTTACCATTTCAGGAAAAGCAATTCACACGGCAGTGTGGTCCCTGGAGCCTTTTACATAATCTCCCGACAATCTTATGTGAGAGAATATTAGTTTGGTTATGAAATTCAAATAAGCCCATGCAGTATAATTTGGATAGAGGATATTGATAAGGGCAAATAATTGATCAGAGACTGATGAGCGGATCTTAAAATTAGACAAATTTTGTATTATTACAAAAAAACGTGACATTTGACTGGTGAAATCCAACCTAGCAGACAAAGGTTGAGATATTTGATTGAAACAATTTGGCCTCTGGTGCTCCTCAGTTCTCTCATTATCGTATAATGCAAATCTTAATATTATTTAGTGGAAAAAAATTGTCTGTTTATGGAAAAAAGTCTCCACTACCTATCCATTACTCAAAAGTTCTCCTACTGTTATTATACTTTTATTATACTTGTTGTTATAACATTTTTGTAACTTTTGTACAGAAATATAAACCTTCCTTCAGGTTTGAGGAAGCTCCAGTATGTGTAGCTTGTTTATTATAATTTAATAGTGCTTAAACACACAAGGTCAGGTCGTCTTCTCTTCTTGCCCCAGTGCATCATCCGTCTCCATCTCACTTTGTTCTCTGCATGTTCCTCTGTTACACCAACTGTGTGCATATCCTACTTCACCACATCCATAAAACTTCTCTTTGGCTTTCCTCTCCTCAACATTCTTCTCCCAATATACTCTGCATTCCTACTCTTCCTTTGGATGCTCCTTCTGCCTATCCTTCCTCTCTTTGGACCAACAGTCCATATATAATATAGTCAAAGGAAATACTGTAGATTTCATTTAGTACGTACTCAGTGTCCATTACCTTCCACATTGCATTGTAATTAATTATGCAGTACTAATTAGGACAAAGAGTAAACAAAAGATGTCCAAACCAGTTATAATTTTATGTTATAAAGGACAGCAACCAGGAACTTAAACCTTGACTTGGTGCAGACCTACAAACAGACCAGACAAAAAATAAATAAACAGGCATGCAGAATCTGTATCTTGTGGGGTGATGCTGACTAAATCTCATACTGACAGTTTGTCAGCAGCAAAGCTGACAGAGTTATTTATCAAAACGGTTGCCTGTGGTTAAAAAAAGGGGTGTGCGTGTCACGTTACAATTTTCCTCTAAAATAGTCATTAGTCAAGTGATTTATTTGAAAATGATATATAAACTATATCATATATAAACTATGACATTATCCACCCAAATACTGTGGACGCATCTTTAAGTGTTTGCAATTTGAAAACTAAGATTTACATAATTGCATTTAATTTAGTCATATGGCAGATGATTTTATCTAAGTGCATTTTTGGTAATGTATTTATTAGCATATAGAAGTTGCAGAAAAGCTCTGTTTTCAGCATTTATTTTTAATATTGGGAGTAAGGCTGCTGACCATACAGAGCTTGGTAGCTCATTCCACCATCGTGGGACCACAGAGCTTAAAAGCTCTTAGGGATCTTTTGTTTTGAGGTGGGACTGGCAGAGTGCAGTGGGCTGATGTTGTGTTGTATTGAAGGTCTAGCTTGGAAGTCTTGGAGAAGTTGAGCTGAAGTTGTGTTTACCTCATCCAAGCGGAGATGTCAGACAGACAGGCAGTGACGCGTGATGAGACAGCTGAGTCATCTGGTGGAAAGGACAGGAAAAGCTGTGTGTCATCAGCATATCAATGATAAGAAGAGCCATGCGAGCAAATGATAGAACCTACAGATATAATATAGATAGAAAAAAGAGAAGGACCAGGAACTGAGCTTGAACCTTGAAGGTTTAACTAGACAATTAAGACCAAAGCCAGACCAGAGCTGTTTCAGAGATGCCATTCAGAGGGTGCAGATAGGAAGATCTGGTGGTTCACTGTGTCAAAGGCTGTATATAGACTTGCTTTTGCAGCCTCCGGAGATTCCACAACCATCAGGAGTACCGTTTCTGTGGAGTGGCCACTCGAGGAGCCAGACCGGTTGACATCAAGGAGGTTGCTCTGAGAATCTAATTTACATGTCCTTTAAAAGATGTTGCTATGGTCAGTTTTGAAAAAACTAAACTAAAAAAACAGTATACCTGTGTAGCATAGAGGAAATGAAAATACAGCTGAGTTAGTATGTTTGTGATTGAGGAGTAAAAACATGAAGCACAGCTCTTAGAGGACCATCCAAAAAGAGGTCTGTGTGTTATAATATTTTATGCTTGAAATCACACCTTATTCACTCATTCATTTCTCCTATATAATGTACAATAAGTAGTCCACTCCATAGTGAGCAGCAAATTCAGAGTGCAGACACTCGATAATCAGTGTCATATTGCGCCATCATTACACTGTAAAAGTGTAATTTTCTTATCTTTAAAATGGGCAGCAGTACATTGTGGAATTGTTAGCAGAAAGTGGCGTATATGCATACATATATCCCAATTTTAGTTTGGCATTGTGGGGTACTTTTACATTCCCAGTTTTGAGGAAAGGCAGAAGGAACTGGTTTAATTCATATTAATCTACTGGAAATCAGACCTCACTTGTACAAGAATCAGCTATCAAGCCTCAGAATCTAACATCTTGTCTACACTGTAGCAGTAATGTTAGCGGCACATTAGCATAACAACATTAGCAGCTTCTGCTGCCCGTGAATGACGTTAATCTGCCAAACAGCGAATGAAAGACAAAGGCAGCTTGTTTAACAGATTCTAGTAAAATGTTCAGAAATGTGCTTTCATTCACCCTACAGTAAAACAAAGGCCATCGATGGTTGTTGAAAAAAGTTAATATCTGCAAAACATAAAGGATGACCATAAACTCTCTTGTTTAAGCAGAAACCTAAACATACTTCAATTTAAATAATTTAACAATTTAATTCATGTTTTGGCTTGTTCAACCCTAATTTTTTCATTATGCAGTTAAATGATGAAATATTACAGGCTAGCCACACAGTGCACACTTTTTAAGTTAAATGTCATTACAAAATAAAACACACTTCTTTGAATAAACAGGAAAAATGGCCACAATTATGCTATTTTTTTTTCACTGATGACATCATACGTTCTCTGTTATACTGCCCTTGTCCAAAGAATATGGACTTATAGACCTTTCTGAGGGTATTTATACATTACCAAGATATGACAAAAGGATGTTAAAATAATAAATAAATAAAAACGTTGAAGTAATTTAAATCAGTCTGGACCTTGAGGACTTGAAGGAGGGACTTTAAGTAACCAGACTCTCTGGACTTTTGATATATATACCCCTGATATAGGGTATCAGAATTCTGGCTCAACATTTGGACACCACTACAAAATAGCACACGTCCAATATAGTGCACTACATAGTGAGTAGGGAGCAATTTTGGACACAAGCGTATGCTGTCCTGCTCTTTTTATGAGCGAGGCCATAGCCACAGCTTCTTACTGGATATAGCCACAGCCACTTAGTGGCAGTGGGGGCACCTGTACGTAGCTACCGCTGGCTGTATGGGTAGTGGTTTGAGCCCAAATGCTAAGTGGGAATAAGATAAAAACTATTTTTACATTACATTTGTTAATTGTTGCTTATATTATGCAGGTGGTCACACATTGTCATTGTGGAGTCTATTATTACTTTGTCTTGCACATTTGTATCTCTTTTTCTTCTTCTTCTTCTTCTTCTTCTTATAATCCTGTTTTTACCTGTCTGTAACATGTTTACCGCATAATTGCTACTTATTATCTTTGCAGCTAATCTGTAGCTATGCTAATGTTAAATCTACATCATTTGCAGATTGCTGTGTTCACGCATGAGCTAAAAAATTTGTTGTAGCATTCGTTTCTGGCCACACCAACATCCATTTTCCCCTAGCCATTTGCATCAGGCGTTTTGCTCACCTCTAATCATAATTTTGACTTTGTAGTTTGAGCCCCATACTTGATTCCCACACACATAACTAAACACTGCTGACATTAATAAAAGGGAACACAGACAGTGCAATCTGTCAATAAGCAATTCAACCTACAGATATATATACATGTATATCGAAAGTTGAATATATTATATTTTAATACTCTATTATATTTTAACTCAACTCAACAGTTAAGTAATGAGAATAGTCCTTTAGTCCTTGAGTCCAAATTTGGGATTTTTGGTTGTTTCTGTCGTGTAGAGATGTTGAATGGACTTTTCGTGAATGTGTGGCTCCAACTGTGAATGAATGAGGGAGTGTGATGGTGTGGGCAAGCTTTGCTGACACTGTTGGTGACAAAAGATTGAGGGCACAAGGAGTGAAGTTGTGGCTGTAGTCTTTGTTTTGGTTTGGAAGGCCAGGTGCAGCCAACAGGTACTCAACATCTCAGAGAACTTGGGATTGTTGGAAAGCCATTCCAGGTGACTCCCTCATGAGGCCGACTGAGTGAATGCATGTCAAAAGTGTGCAAAGCTGTCATCAAAGGAGAAGGTGTCTACTTTGAAGAATCTAAAATATTAAACATGTTCTGGGTTGTTTAACATTTTTTGCTTACTACATTATTTCAGACATGTTCTTTTATAGATTAGATGTCTTCAGTATTAATATACAATGTTGAAAATAATATAAATAAAGAAAAATCACTGAAGGAAAAGGTGCGGCCAAACTTTTCACCATAAAATCCTTTATGCACACTTAATAAACTTGAGTTGTCTTTGCTTGTCATTGTGTCAGAATAGCCTCAAGGTAAATAAATGAATAACAGCCATTGAAAGGGAATTCATTTGAATCATCGGTATCTCTATAACTAAGCCAGATCCCTACTGAACAAGTCAGTACAACAATAAGTGTTCCAGCATAATTACTTGGAGAGAAATTCACTAGAGAGTCCATTTATCAAGATAGATAGTTCATTTGTTATTCTTTAATGTTCTATGAGATGTTTTTTTCAATTGTGCACAGAATAATTTTCACTAGAGGCTTTTTTGAAGTATTGAAGGTGACTCCTAGAATTGATGGGTGAATGGGATCTTTGGCAGTAATAAAATGCTGTAGAATGATACGTCCTTTCTTGTTTGAGCCTGTGTCTTCAGAAGCATTTGTTGAGAAACATCTAGGGAAAAGGAAAGAGATGTTGATTAGACTCAGCACAGTGAATGATATTGTTTAACTATCTCCTAAAGATGAGACTAAATATTAAGGGGCTGAGACTAATACAGCAGAATCTGTGTTAATGTAAGCAGTTTTGCACGTTTATGATGAATGGAGTCTGGTCACGGTTTCTTTTACAATTAAAGTTAATCACAGTGATGACTTATAAGCTCAACAGAAGTAATTTATCAAAGCACTCATGTTTTGATAATATGTTTGTAGATGGATCATGTGTAAAATTATTATATGTAAATATATATATTTATCAGCCCTATGGACAGCAGGGGAAATTTGTGTTGACAGTTTGCTTGATAAATCTACAGTCCATGCAAGTGCTTTCACAAAATTTTAAGTTCATTAACATAGATCAACATATCAGCATTTATTTTAATATAGGCACAGTTAATGTTTAGTGCATTATATACTTCGCTGGTAAAATATCAAATAACCAAATAAAACAGGCTCTCAGTAGTAAATAAGTATAGCAGTGAATTTAAACTCCTAATGTGTTTAAATATGATTAACCTATGTGTTACATTTAGATTTTGTTTACATATCCACTGTTTAGTCTATTTTATGTGCAACAATTAGAGTTTTTTTTTTATTACTCAACTAATAAAATGTATATTAAATTCTGAACAAATGTTAACTTAGTATACATTAAAAGCTATTTACAATTTACTTATTGATAAAAGTTGTATTTGTTTTTTGTGAGAAAAGTTGAACATCCAACTTTGTGGCTGGTGTCCATAGTAGTTATTTGTGCTGTGGGCGTAGCTTTTCTCTCATAAATCTCTCTTTAAAAAGTCAGCCACAAGCAGTCAATGGACACCCACAGGCTTCAAACAAAGTGAGTTTTGTAGCTGATGTTACTTAATGTGAAATCAAGCATCCATCACAATCACAACTGATTTAAGTCTTGTACTTTTCGCTTTCGCACCAATATTTGTGGAACAGGGTCCTCGTCAGTCATCAATTTACAAATTGAGATATTTATCATAGCTGTGTACTTTTTAAACCCTTATTTGCAATGAACACAACTCATATTGGCAGCCATTTGGTTATGTGTTACAATAATGCTGTGTAGCGATTACAGCAACTAAGTCTACTTTCACAAATAAAACATTATTTTACTCTGTATTGTGGTCCAGTTTGGTGGGTTTGCGCTTGATTGATTATCATTTTATAAAGGTTATACGCTTAATTTGGAATGCTAGTCAGTCTCACTGACAAATGTCACTCGAGGCCCTTCACATACAGTGCAGTGACAGCATTTTATTCCATGGCAGAAGGTTGTTCACTACAGTCATTCACAGTGCCCTCACACAACCACACACACAGACACACACACACAAAATAACTTCAATAAAATGTTGTCCCTTAGTATTTACATTATTTATCCATGGGCTGTCACCTCTGAGGTCCAGATTGTTTTTCAGACCCTCAGGCCACATCCAAGGGATCTCATTCATTTCAGCTCATGGTGCAATGGTGATAAAGTTCCAGAAGGCTATAACTCCAGTACCTTAGGTTGTCAGTGTTTCACACCTAGTATCGCTAGAGCGAAGTAGTCCACTGCATATATTTATTTATCTATCTATGCTTAACTGTGTTGTCATTGCGTGTTTAATTATTTTATCTATCTATTGAGCTAATTTTATGAAAAAAATGTTAAGTCTGTTTATTCAAAAACTAGGCTCTTGGTATGTATTTTATATAAATGAAAGAAAATACAGCACTGGGAGCATTTTGATAACCGGCCTTGCTTTTCACGGTTTGAATTGTGAGGTGATTCAGACACTCTCACTGTCCTGTTTATTACTTGAGTCTTTATTTTGATCCAACTTCTGTAATGTTTTTTTGTCTTCAAGGCATACATATCAGTGATTTCCTCCTGTTATTTGGGGTTTTGTGAGAGGCCACTGTTCAGTCACCCTCTCCAAAAATGGTTTTTGCCTTGAGTGAGCTGACTCTTCACCCATCTTACCTTCAGTAGAGGCTTCCCGTTGTGCTCAGGCTTCTCTCTTGTGAGCCATTTGAGTCCATTGCACATATTTCCCTTATGTTGTTCTTTTGAACAGAGCCTTATTGCTGTCTCTGACTCTGACGAAGCATGTGAGTGATCTGTGCACTCTGAAGTTCCACAGAGGCAGTTGAAAGGCGCTAAGTATTGCTTGAACTGCCTATGTATACTTTAGAATGTCAGATGTTTTTAGGTTTATTTAAAGCCTTGGTAGCTTTGGGAAGCATGTTTACCCCAGGTCCTGTTGATTCACAAGGTCTAAGCTGTTTAGTCAATGGGTTTTGTCCCTATTAACTGGACAAAGGATGAGGTGTGGTGCTTTCCATTGTCTGGGTAAGTACACCTGAGATGTTTGTTACCAGTGTGCCAGGCAGGTTGCTACTATTTTCCACTTGTGTCCACACAGGTAGATTTGGAATGGTGCATAGGAAAGTAGTATCTGAGTGTTAAAAAGTAACAAATAGATTACCCCCACCTCCTTGCTTCAATGTGAATGAGTCACATCGACAGTATCCTTTACTGTTAAGTACTGTATATGTGATGCAGCCCTTCCCTTTTATGAAGACTGTTGAATACGGGTGAGGGTGGGATGTGGATGTGCTTATTGTGTGTGATCAGTCAGACTGTGTTGAGTGCACCCTTGGTGTGGTGAGGTCGTTCAAGGCTATCCAGCTCTTGCATCATTGGGTTCATAGCCATTTCTAGCCATGCTGGTGTCACAACAGGGGATCACGAACAACAGAGAACAGTACGAAACTGGCTAAAGGTTTCACTTTGAAACCATCAGAGAACAGGTGAATGCCCTTGACCGTGCATATTTTTCTTTTCATGAGTGAGGTATAAGCAGCACTGTGTGGAGTATTTGTGGCTTTGCGATTTGCAAAGAACAACAAAACGCTAGAATGCCATTCAGATGTCTTATAGAGTCTACAAGAAGTCATGCTTTTGTTAATTCTAATGTGATAAGAACTGATAAAGACATCATGTTATATAATCAATAATCATATAGTTTACTATATGTCTGCAATTTCAGTGACCACGTGCATCACTCTAAGAACAGAGTAGAACAGAAGTAAACGAATGTAGACTCCCACAGAACAAAATATTCTTACACATAATCATTGAACATTGAGGCATACAGAAACTAAGAAAACTATTGCCTTTTTTTACACACTATCTTTTCATTACTTTCCAAACCGCCGAACAGACACTGTTTAATGTATCCCTCTGTCTGCAAAACTCCCAAAGGCACAAGGAGAGTACAGAGGCCATCACTTATTACTCGGCAAAAGACAGGTTTCCCATCAATGCCACACACAACTGGGGTTTAAAGAAAATGATTAATACCCTTACCCTTAACAAATGTTATATAATCCCCTTTTGCAATTGTTTCTCCAAAGCTGTGCTGTGAGTTTTGCATACCAAATGTGGAGGAAGAAATCCAAAGGATCCAAAGCAAGTAGACTATTTTACTACAAGTGAGCCTTATATGAGTCTTACAGTTCATTAAATGAGTTGTGGCTTAACGATGAGAAGTCTGCAAACTGCATTTTCCCTCAAGCGCTCAGTGGAGAGGCAATTGCACAGGGACTGGGGGAGGTTTTGGCATGGACTGTACAGGAGGAAAAGATGGCATACATTAATGAATTGCACAATGGTTTGTGTAACATTGTGATGACAGCTTGTTTCAGGAACACAAGGGCTTTGGGCATAGTACTGGCATATAGAATAAGCAATTTAGACTACTATTCAATGTAATATAAGGGTATGTATACATGAACTGTATTACTGTGCTTAGGTTTTACATTAACCTACCAACCTATATGCACGCCTTTATGAATATTAAATAGCAAGGTTTGATTTCTTATACCAATGTTCTTATCCATGCTCCCATGCTGTGATTCAGACCACCAAATACTGATACTTTTTCAAACCTGAAAGCATCTCATGCATTAGATATGCATAAGCTAACTACTATATGTTTTAAGTGTGGACTTTGAAACTGGAATGACTTGTTATAATTGTGACAATGGGAACAGCAATCTGAGCACATTGGATTATGTTCATATACAACTACTTCAACTTCAACAACGTGCAAAACTGACAAGTCCTGAGTCCCATGTGAAACTGGGTTTATGTAAGAAAAGCACTTTGGTTAGGGTTAGATACGGATCATGTTTTGTGTTAAATTTTATTACAGACTTGAGTGTGAAATGTTTTTCTCTGTTAATGCAGCCTACAATAATCCCTGACTGTAGCCCAGTGCTGTGAGTACATAGACCCAAGCATAAAATTCTTTAATAACATTGGAGTCACATATCTGGACATTAAACTACAAGATTGGATAAAACAAAACAGGATGTTATAGATCAGTTATGTTGACAGACAAAAATATGTTTCCAGTGTACTTTTAATTCAAATGTTCAATATCAAG
>OMLM01011829.1:0-10206 GCA_900302695.1 Helostoma temminkii
CATCTTAGTGTCCCTTTCTCACTGCAGGTGTTCAGGGTCTGAAGCACAGCAAAACATATGAAGGATACATGGACTCTTAGCAGACTATCACTAGAATATTAATAGAAAATATTATAAAATCAATCATTTTAGTAACACAGACCTATTGCTGAATATCAGCTTTATCCTTGGAAAATGGTAGGATTTAAAAGCACATTAGCTTACAGTTGAGGAAAAGTGCTGCTGAAAGGGATCAGTTATTTTTTCTCACACTTACAGTACCTACAGTCTGTATTTGCACCTTCCTGATTTTTTTTTGCACATTTGTCACACTTAAATGATTCAGATCATCAAAAAAATTTTTTTATATTACATTAAGATAATCTGAGTAAATACAAAATGATGATTTCATTTACTAAGGAAATAAAGCTGTCTAAACCTGTCTGGCTCTATGTAAGAAAGTAATTGCCCCCTAAACTTAATAAGTGGTTGTGCTGCTCTTGGTGGCAACAGCTGCAATCAAGCATTTGCATTAATTAGCAATTGCTGTGTATGAATTTTGTCCCACTTTTATGTGCAGAATTGTTTTAATTTTTTTTTAGAGTTCAGCTTGCTGGTGTGTTTTGGATCATTGTCCTGCTGCATAACCCAAGTTCACTTGAGGTCACAGACGGATGGGCTTTATTATTTTTATTAAGTCTTTTTACCTTAAAAAAAATAAAACTTCATCCACTACAGTCTCATGAGAAGAAAAAGTGAACAACAAAGTGGCATGTACATTTATTGAATCATAGCTGTTTAACTCATCACAGCCTTTCCTGAATCCAGGATTCAGACCTGGTCTAATAGAACTGACCTTCTGTTAAAGCTTCACCTCAGTGTCACAGACTCCTGCAGAGTTCAAGTGTAAAAGTGTATGATCCAGAGTAGGTCTTTTACAAAGGTGCATAGATGTTTTTTAAATTCAACAATAGCTGAATATTGATGTTTGGACATTGTATTCTATAGTCCACATTTGCTCTAGTGTGTAAACACACAATAGCAACAACAAATAATAAAGAAGAGACAACATTCAGTTGGAATATCACTGGGGATTTTTAGACCCAATGTAAAATGATTGTCCTGAACAGACCCAGGCAGTAAGAGAACACTTTGAAGATGTTAGTTGGCAGGTGTATAAAGCTGCTGTCTAGTCACGTTCACCATACTTCCAGTGTTAGTGCTAAGCCAAACCCATGTAGAAGCTGACTCTGATTAGTACTGACACTAATATTTTCTACATTGTTAGAGAAAACTGAATGTATAAGTCACATTCATATGCTGCATACTGACTGAGCATGTACAGAAGAACTTACAACAAGATAAAAACATTTGAAAGATGTGAGCTTTATTGAAAACTGGAACATCAGCAAAAAAAACAATAATACATTTTATTTCAACAGACATATGTTAAAAGCAGATTTTGACCTATCACTGGGCCCTGCAGTGTGTATTGATTTGACCTAATGTACCTTTAAGCTGTCTGTTAAATCCTTCATTTACTTATGCAAAGGGCAGATACTCAGTGGATTGTCTCAGCGTTATAGCTGCTTGGGCTAAACTGGGATGACCCAGCTGACTTGAACTTCATTAGAATGCATTCTCAGTAGTCCAACATGATTAGTTATACCAATAATGGGAAGAAAACCATCACAAGAGGTAGTTGTTTATAGCTCTATAAGGTGTCAGTATGCTCACGGAAAACTTCATGTATCATTTGTAGTTAAAAAATATAAAACAGAAAAACTTATTCAGCATGTGTACATTGGAAGCCTATTGTTACAACAGTGTAAAAACAATGCTACATTTTAATCCGCGTTAAAATATGATAAAATAAAAAAGCATCAATAAACACTGATTTGAAATATGAATACTAAAGTGCAATATAATGTCAAGTGCAATAAAATGACATAATGTTATATCCCTCCACAAAGCTTACTATTATGTCCCCTGTAAAAGTACTATGGCATTGAGACACATTTGTTTATTAAGATAAAAACATAGATATGACAGGAACATCTGACATCTGTCAATCATCTTTTTGCTTATAATTTGAAACACCTGATAAAAAGGTACTAATTAATGTTATTTAATGTATCAAGGTGTAAATATTATCAAATAAAATCCTGAACTATTGTCTCATATCCATCTTTGATTTTAAGTTCAAATGTCTTCAGTGCAGAGCAAGAAACACATTTATTAGACTTGTTGTTCCAGTACTACTGGTGTGAGTAAAACTACAAGTTTAATATTTACATGTCAAGCAAGTAAATTTTTTTCTTAATTTAACTTATCTTCATATAAATCTACTTCAGGAAGTATTTTTTCAATATGTGTCATTCTGATGCCTGCAACATCCTGAAATAAAAAAAAAGGACAAATTATTTTATCTTGCAATAAATGACAGAATGTGTCACATTATTATCACCTCAGTTCCTCTACTTATTAAAACTGGAAAAAAAAATATATATTTTACCTTTTGTTTAGTGCTTCCTTTCTTTTATTTGTTTAAATATATGTACAAATATAAAAAAACTGTTAAACCTAATATCACTCTGGGGAAGAAATAATCTACTCAAAACATCAGTTATGCAGTTTTTTTTTCTCTTTTGTCTCCCTTACCTTTCTTTATTATTAACGAAATGACACAAGTGAGGATGGCAACAATGACAGCCATAAAAACAACTGCCGTGATAATGTTCACTGTCTCTGTTGAAGAAAAACAGCAGAAAAAATATACACCAGTAAAAATAAAGCTGGTTACAATATTACATATACTAAGACTAGACTGCATCTATCTGTGAAGGTTCTGTCATCCAGTTAAGTTTATCTGGAAGTTGAGTCATGACAATCAGACTTCTTTCTTAGATAAAAGTGTTTTATCACACGTTCCTGATAACAGTGTCCCCTTTAAAGGTGTTAGATGAAATGGGCTCTGACTTTTGTGCTTCTCCAGTTGATAACGTTAGAGGTGTAGTGCCAGTGCAGTTCACAGCTTGTGGGAGCAGTTCCTAGAGTCCCTCATTACTTCTCACCAAGGATGGAAATCCAGGGCTTTTAAAGAGTGGGTGTGGAAAAGTTCTGTGTTTTTAGATTAGCGCTAAGCATTGAACATTTTCATGGCTTAATTTCGCGGTTAGTGAGACTGGCTCTACAGTCGCAGAAGGACCAAGCTAAGGTTGGATGGTGCCACTCACTCTTCTGGATCTCAGGAAGTCTGGAGCTCCTTCCTTTAAGTTAGGATGTATTTACATGCATGTTTTATTGTTTGCGTGTTTTATTGTATTTATTTTTATTGTGCCTATGGTTATATTTGGTTGACCTGTTTACCTGCATGAACTATACTGCATTAACCCACCTTCCTCTTGAAGTGAACTGAACAGGTATTTAAATTTAAGGGCTGGAGACGAGCGAGAGAATCTCTCTGGTCTTGCTCCGCCTGGTACGCTCATTTTAGAAGACGTTGAAGGACGCGATTGAGAGAAGAGGTTGAGACACGTTTGGCGTGTGCACCTGCGAGGAGCACATCAGATTAAGAGACAGTGAATGGCAGTGCAGAAACATGGGACAAGTGGCGGGAAAGAGGTCACCGGGAGCAAGGATTAGCAGAGATACATCAGAGCACAACTCCTGGAAGAGTCGACAGAGCAGGGAGTTTTCTCCGAGTTAGATTAGTGCTCTGGTGGCGGGTTTGGAAAAGTGGAGTGTGCTACTGTTCTGAGGTTGTGTGGTGTCTCCCGGCTTGAGGATCCGGTGGCTCACGGCGCAGGCAGACTGTACTTCCGTCATGTTTTTTTAAACAAGCATTATAATGTTTTTGAACAATTTTTTGAAAAGTCTTCATTGCTCTGTTCTTATTTTTATTATTCTCCTTTTTAATGGTCTGCTTCCACCAAATTCTTCAGAACCTGCAGGGCTGTAAATTTTAGTTGCGGGTCTACCCGCTGGCGTAGTTAGCTACTTTATCTTTTTATTTAGATTTTTTATATAGAAATAAATAAACCTATAACAGTTACTGTCACTACAATCACCCGTTCACACAACGGATGCATCATTATCCACAGATCGCATGGTTGTAGAACAGCTCAGTATTGGAATAAAAAGGCGCTTGCATTTTGAAATGATATAACATAATATAAATTGCTTTAAAACTTTGTACACTAATAACAAAATCAAAAAATATTATTTCATATTGTCAGACTGGGATGAGAAGTGTGCAGTTTGAATTGGAAGAAGGATGAAATACCAACCAAGTTACACCATTCTGTCACAGGTAGCATCTGATCTCAGTCTTACCCCAGTTCGTCCTGATCACTGATTTGTCCAGTTTAGTGACGATGTCTTCCTTCACACCAGAGAGCTGAAACACACAGTCGTATCTTCTCCAGTCTTCAGGTTTGACTGATGAAATGTTCAGGTCAACTCTCATCTGGAAGGTTCCATCATGGTTGGGGAGGATCTCTCCATGGTCCACGTCCTCATGAAGCTCCTCTCCATCTTTCCTCCAGAACATTGTGGCTCTGTCAGGGTAGAAACCTGTAGCGTGGCAGCTGACTGGAGAGGAGGGAGTCTTCTGAAGGAGAGACACTGAGGGAGGATCTGTGGAGGGAGGGAGGGAGACAGAGGGAGAGACAGAGGGACAGAAAGAAATCAGTAAGAACATATCAAGAAAAAAAATAAAAAGGAAAATGGCTACATGAACATTGCTGTGTCCATTAAACTACATCAAGTTATGTGATTTCACCTGTTCTCAGCAGAAAGTCTCTTCCATATTCCACATACTGCTTCAGCCATTCAGGACATTTCTGAGTGAAGAAATACTCATTCTCTTGTATCAAAGCTTTTTGATTGTCCCATTTCTGTTTGATGATGAACGCTTGTTGTTTCGTAGCGATCCATGTCTGTGTCGTCAAATCCAACACCATAAAATCTTCTCCATTATAACCGTACTGTAAAAAACCAGTAATATTTCCAGTTGTCTTGTTCCATTCACAGCCACTCATTGTCTGTAAAATATGGACATCTAGGACAGACAGACAACAGACACTGCAATTAACAATGTACAGATTATCTTTAATTATTTTGTACTATATAGTTGCATGCATTGCTATTCTTCCTACTGTGTTGCACTCGTCATGTAAGAACAATATTCAGTGCACTTGTTCTTTACTGTAAAACCAACCCAGCCATGATGTTTCTGTACAACACGTTGCAAATATGTTAATACTTAACATAATTAAATGTCCTCAGGCAACATATTCTGGTTTGCCAAAATATCTGATCTGCAACATCCTCCTTTCTCTTCATAAAAATATACAATCTTGCAGGTCAACATCCAGATACAGTGTATGTCTTCAACATTATTAATGTGTTTATGGTTGAGTTCAGCCATTCACTTCATACCCAACAGCAGCATTACAATGTAAATACAAATATGAATTGAAAAAAGCAAGTGAAGTCAGTTTTTAGGAGCAGAAAATATATATAATGATTAATTTAAAACAGGGTATTAGTTTCCAGTCTGCTAATGTGATAATGATGAAAAACCAGCAGTATCTCTACTGGTGAAACAAACATATTTGTACAGTAAAAGTTTAAAGAGTCATGAACTCTCCCTGCAAATCTGCTGAAACTGGCTGGAGATAGCAACAAAACAGAAAAGACACTTGTTTTAATTCATCATTCAGGCTTCAATAAAAGTGGATCAGAGTTGGTGCAACCTTTCATGGATGGACCCTCAACAAACCAAACCACACTTATAAGAGGTCTGATTGAGTCCTAGTTTATTCTATTCTTTGTTGCTCTGCAGGTCTACCTGCTATCTGTCATCTATCTTGTGCACTTTAAACAGCTCTAGTGGATTATCTTGTGGATTATACAATAACATGACAATACATACAGAAATAAACATAATGTGCCAATGAGTCATCCGACACACAGAGTTGCCATAAGCCTAACGCTATTATAACCAATGATAAGCCACACAAATACAAAACAAAAATAACACCTGTGGTGCTTAATTATATAACACACTGAACCTACCTCCACTTTGGTTTAAGCGCTGCGTCACTTCATAAATCCTGGATTTAAAGAGGGAAGGTTGACTCTCAAAACACTCTTTTCTGTACCACTGCCTTTGTTCAGGATGTTCATTAAGAAACGTTTTCTGCCAGTCCTGTTTTGTTTGTAGGTCCTTTTCATCAGCATTACCTGCATAACCAACCTGCACTCCATCTACTAACGTGACAGTCACAAGCTGTGGGAAGTCTGGGACTCCAGAGGATGAAGTGACAAAAAACCTGAGGGAGTGTTTCACTGAAAGACAAAGAAGGTGTACAGTACAGTAACAGCTCAGGGAAATAAAGAAACCAGCTCACACTCTAAATCAACTTTAGATGATTGTGTTATACATTTCGTATTTGTTTTAACATGTCTCTGTAAACTGTAGGCCTACACTGTGTTACAACAAGGAAGTTTAGTTGCTTTCGTTTCTAAGCGCTGTGCAGGTGACTGTGTTGGTGACTGTCGACTACAAGTAATCCAGCCAATCCAGAGTTTCAAATAATAATTTAAAAAGTGACCTTACCTGGTGATGAAAAGTGACAGAAGAGGAGCAGCAAAAATAATTTCATTCGTTGCATTATGTGTTAACGCGTTTGTGGTAAAAATGTATCTCTTCCGCAGTCGCTGTCTTTTGTCCGGCCCCTTTTTATCATAAGTGCATATTACATGGTCTCATGGTTCTATGAGACACAACACACAAATATAAAATAAGACATTTTCTTTACGCATAAATAAAAAAGTACAAAGATAACTATATAAATAAACCTGATTAAATCGATATTTACTTTGTCTACATTGTTGATACAGCTGCTACTACAGGGCTGAATACATTAGGAATAATAATTGTTGTCTGTGTTAATTACTAATGGCCATTTCTTCTGTTTGCTTTCACTTTAAATAACCAAATATCATCATAGTATTAACCTTAGTAACTGAACAACGTGGCATGTGGAGGTAATTTCCATGTGCTACTTTCTCTTCCATTCAAATATTATCATTATACAGGGGAGAGAACACAAAGGTAAAAGCTCATGCGTCAATTTATTTCTTTTTTGGGGGGGAATTTCCAATCTAATCTGATATAATAACCCGATCACTTAGTATTTGTTCATTTCAGATCTCTAGTACTCTTATGAAAGTTTAATTTAAAATCTTCCATATTTTATCATTTATCATTTTAACATTTGTGAAAATAAAAACTAAGATACTAAGTCAGAATTAGGATCCAGATCTCCTAATGAGAAACTGTATCACAACTATTACTATTGGTAGTATTAGTAGTATTTAACAGTACCTGAGTACAACGTAGCTCATAGACAAATCTGACAGAAGTTTAAAACATGGTGAGTCTAAATATGAGAGACAGAGCATTTGTCCCAATCAGCTGATCAAAATCAATATGGCTTTAGATGTTGTGACAATTCAGACGCCACCGAATTTTAACTTGACTCCAACCTGAAACCACCCAGCGGAGGAGACCTCACAGAACCCTAGTTACAGTAGGGAAAGGATTGGTGTGTGCAATTGTTAGCAGGTGTGCAGAGCTAGGCATAACTCCTGTTCTCTAAGAGATCACAAAGCCAGATTCATTTAACCCCCTGGGCACTTTGGGGCCCGAACGTGTACATTTTTCTTTTTCTTTTTTTCTTTTTTTTTTTTTTTGATTTTCAGTCAGTTCAGTCAGTTTAAAAGCTGATTGTATGAATTTTTTCAGCATGTGTTTTTCAATTCCATCATTGCATCTATTGTATTGTGCATAGAACAGGACATTTGTACTAGGTAACACCTTGAGACCATTTTGTCTATTTGAAATAATGGCTTGCTTAATTATAAAAAATAATAATCTTCTCCCTGTGCCCCCTTGGCTATTTTGCGCCCCAATTGTATCAGTCATTGTGGAGGAATTTGGCTTCAGTTCAATGAGGGTTTTAAGCATTCTCTTATGCACAACCCACCACAAAATTTCTATTGGGTTGAAGACTGTACTGTGACTAGACAGTGACTATTTTATTTTTCAGATATAATGATGCAGATTTACTGGTTTACTTTGAATTACTGTCCTGTTGCATGACCCAGTGTCCATCAAGCTTTAGCTGTCAGACAGATGGCCTCACATTTGCCTCTAGAATATTGTGGTATAGGGAGGAGTTCACGGTCAACTCAATAACTGCAGGATGCCCAGGTCCTGTGGCTGCAAAACAACAAGCCATGTGCTCAATAGTGCAGCTGCACACTCTCACCACAGGAGGGCTCTCTCCCACACAGTCAACAGTCTTGGCAACAACCTTCTGTTTTTAATTGTGTGTTTATTGTAGTAATATTTACATTGTCTGTAAAACATAACAAGCATGTCTGAGTTTATTTTCCAAAATGAATGATTCATTCTACCAAATAATTCAAAGCCACATAATCATGTGTGTAATTTTTATGTTATAAGCTCTGCATTTGATCATAATCTGTGATCTTAACACAACTTTAACCAATCATTGTTTTTCCGCACTGTTTTCCCAACATCTATTCAGTATTTATAGTAAAATATAATTTATTTCTCCTGTCCTGTGAGTTCTTCCTCCCTTTTTCCTCATGGTCCTGTTTCCTTACACTGTTGTTCCCTCACCATCATAACTAAGATTCCTGTGTGACCATTATAATATTAAATATTATATCCACTCATTGGATTATTACTAATTGCCTACCAGTTCATAGTGTTGTAATATTTTGGAAATAACTCTGTAAATGAATGAAAACTGTAAATGTATTTTGATAAAAAAAACTATACAAAGTTACAAAGTAATTTTGTCATAATTATGAAAGTAATACCCAGGTCATCAGTATGGTCATGGGATAAATCTATGTAAAGAAATAGGACACATAAGAAAAATTTATTTGGAAATCATGCTCAGCTGGGACTGAAGCTGAACACGAAGAGTCCATCCATCCATTATCCTCACCACTTGCAGGAATTAATGAAAGGGAACAAAATGTTGAGACACATTTTAGAGAGAATTTCATGTATTTGTACTTGTTTTTACTTCTTCTTCTTCTTATTATTATTATGAGTAGCAGTAGTAGTAGTATAAGCTCTTCGGGTAAGGAATTGTATCATGTGCAATGTGTCACACTGAAGCCATTTTTTTCTTCCTGGTTCACTTTTTTTTTCGTACTGTTAGATCAGACATTAGTAAGAAATTTCTTCAACAACTGAATTCAATCATGCAACTGTAGAGAATCATGATGAATGCTGTGTATGTGGCATGCTACAAACAGTGTGTGGGGTGCAAGGTTTGAGAAAAATGAATCTTCTGTCTGAGACAATGAATGATCAGTTACAGTTATCAGTCAAAATCACAGCTGAAAGCAACAAAAAACTTCACTTGCTGTTAATACTTTGGTAAAACCCAGACTGTAGCTGACTGTGCTGGATCTTACTACGGTCTCTGTCTGCTCCAGGTGTCCACATTGCTCAGCAGGTTTTAGGCTGTGAATGGGATGATGACACAGAGAAGGTTGATGGTTGGAAACAGTACGGTTATGATGGAGAAGACTTCATCATATTTGACCTGCACACAGAGACATGGATCGCTGCAAACCCACAGGCTGAAACCACTAAACAGCAGTGGGACATGAATGAAGCTAACAATGGGTTCTGGAAAACCTTCCTCACTAATGTTTGTCCTATGTGGCTGAAGATGTATTTGAAGTACGCCAGCACATTCCTGCAAAGAACAGGTAGAGTCTGAATGTTGGCACTGTAACTTTTCAGTAAACATAAAGATACTTTCCATGTCCTCTCTTCAGCTCTTTCATTGCCAGTGCTGTTTGTTCTCCTTTTGTCTTTTACTATTGTTCCTTCATGTTGTTTAAAGTAAGAGAGACTGAAGGATACATCTCCATCTACACATCATCATAGTGATACATTTAACTCACCACATGCTAAATTAAAAAAACATTTTCATGTACTTGACTATTTACTCTTTACTGTCTCTCCAGATCGTCCCTCAGTGTCTCTCCTCCAGAAGACTCCCTCCTCTCCAGTCAGCTGCCACGCTACAGGTTTCTACCCTGACAGAGCCTCAATGTTCTGGAGGAAAGATGGAGAGGAGCTTCATCCTGCTGCTGCTGACA
>OMLM01011830.1:0-23570 GCA_900302695.1 Helostoma temminkii
CACCCTACTCTCCATTCCTTAACCCTATTGAGGAATTTTTCTCAGCATGGAGATGGAAAGTTTATGATCGCCAGCCACATACACAAATGACCCTCCTGGCTGCCATGGATGCAGCGTGTGATGACATCACAGCAGAGGCTGGATAAGACACTCTAAAAGATTCTTTCCACGCTGCATTGCAAGAGAGGATATTCGCTGTGATGTGGATGAGAATTTGTGGCCTAACATACAGGAACGACAAGAGGTGTAGGAAGACCACACCAATTCCTACTGCACTGCCTGTACTGTTGTACAGAATATTGTCCTATCTTTTTTTTCCCTTTGTGTTACTGTTTGCAGTGGGTTTTTTCTATGTTGGTATGACATGGTCTATCAACAAATTACAATATAAACAATAAAAGTGTAAATGTGAATCTTGTCCAGTCTCTTGCAATCAAACAAAAAGGTGTAACTTACATTTTACAATAATTGTCATCAAAACTTTAGCCATAGTTTACATCAGAACCTCCCTCTAAAGTACACAGTTATATTGACAACATGACTAAGTAATTTGACTGTCTTGTTCATAGACAATGACACAAGGACTTGACATTCTGATTGCACTGACATGTTCAATGACATAAAGACTTAGTTCTGAGAGATGAACTAAAGATTTTGAGCAAGTTACAGGCTTTTGCAAGAAATCCATAGTGTTTTGCTGTTTGTACAAATTGTTTTGAGAAATGCACACACATATTTGCAAACTTCAATTCTGATCTGAGAATTGTACTAAAGCGACTGAGAAAAACTGTAAACACAGCAGAAAAAATTGTGTCACCTTCCTCTTCTCCATACAACAAATACATGACATCATAAAGTTGCTGCAAGGCCCCCAACATCATGAAAGACCCCAACTGCTCCAGCCACAGCATCTTCACCCTGCTGTGGTGTGGTCAGAGGTGCCAAAGTATCAAGACATTCTCCTCAAACTGTGAGGATTAACAGCTTGATCACCACATTTAAATTTCACCAAAATGTCGAGTTTGCTAGAAGAGAAGAAAATAAACTGGCCCTCGTTTACATCCAAGTTGTTGCTGCTAATAGAAGAGCGCTCACTCTCACACCATGTGGTGTTTGCAAGTTTTTACACTTTTTTAGTCTTACAGTCTACAGTTACTTTACTTTCCATTCTGTGTTGCACTGTGATCCATAGAAGACAATATTTTATCATACTGTTTGCATGTAATGTAGAGAATTGAACATACAACACTGGTGGTGAGGAAATATTACGTGTTACTATGCTTTGAAAGCACAAAAGTAGCTTCACATGTTTAAACCTTTTCTTCAGTATTCAACAGTATGATTTCTGATGTGTTAAGTACTTCTTGATCTAATAACACTTGCTAATAGTTGCACACATAACTCACTTCACAGTTTATTCTCATCAGTTAAATCATCCTGATAAAAGCTGACCATTTAAAAGCATTTGTTTATTTTTATTCTGTATAATTGGCCCTCTGATACAGCGCCGTCCAAGATTCAGCTGTGTTGTTTGTGTGTTGTGCTCAATTGTTTCTTGTAAAGATCACTGCCCCGCCTCAGACGTGACGTTTTTATACTGGATAAACAAGGATTAATTAATTGATTGATTGATGAAAGGAATCCTGTGGCATATTAGAAAAACAAAAGTCTGCAGTCTGGATTGTTAAGGGATAATGAAAAATAGTGGTGTGCTGAAAGAAATGTCTAAAAATACAATATAGTCTTATTATCCATTAATGACAACACAGCACAGTAGTCATATTCTCTAATGCAACACCCAAACAGACTGTCACTGGCAGGGAACACAACACCGCATCCCTTAATAGGATTGTGCCTGTATAGCAATTTTCAAGCCAAAATATCCAGTTATTTATGAGACAAATATAGCACATTGGAACAAGTAAAAGAGAGGGAAATCGGAAAATAGTCAATAGGATTAACCAAAGCATAAACTAAATGCTCCTTGATGTGTCATCGATAAAGGGATTTTTGATTATTTGTCACCATAAAATGCGTGGAAAGATTGTCATGCCATCATTGTATTACTGTATCCCTTTATCTGTATGTCAATCTCGTCACATTAGAATCTGGGCGCTGTTTTCTCCCCTGCCTTGTTTTTTTTTTTAATGGATTTAACACACAGTCTGCATTTAGAGTGCAAAAAAACAGATTACCTCAACGCCTCAGGACGCCGTTGAGTTAATAAATGGTAAACTTCCATAATTGTACCCTTGCCAAAGACACAATGTCATCTTCAATTAATCCTTCTGCAATCAATACGTTGGATTTGACACTTTACATTAGTAACCATGAATCATTTTATTCATAAACAACAACATCAAAACCCAACAGACAGCCACAAGTCTTCTAATGGAAAATGTGGTATGTAGTTGTGTTTATTTCTAAGCTCACGAAGTCATTTGAGGCACCAGTTGTTCACTGCAATAAAGTTAATTCATTGCATTTCACTATTTTCACACCATAGTGGCGCTGTAGTACATAATGTAAGTGGTAGGAAGATGACTCTTTAGGAAGATGACTCTGAAAATTAGCACATTTATACAAAATTTCATGAGGAACATCTTAGGCTGGGTCTCATTGCTGTCCGACCTCCCATTGGTATTTTACAGCCTATAGGACCCCATGTGCCACTGCAGGTCTGACCAGAGATCACCCCTGAAAATGGAGTAGAGTTGTGTCATAATTGAACGCCAACCTGCTTTAGCTTTTCCCAGCTGTATAGTGCTGTGAAAAAACATTCGCCCCTTTCTGTTTTTATTATTAGTTTTTGGAATATTTGTCGCAAATAAATTATTCAGATGATCAAACACATTGATTTCATTTATTAAGAGAAAAAAGCTGTCCAAACCTGCCTGGGCCTATGTGAAAATGTAATTGCCACCTAAACCTAATAACTGGTTGTGCTACCCTTGATGACAACAACTGCTATCAAGAGTTTCCAAGAACTAGCAGTGAATCTTTCACATCACTGTGGAGGAATTTTGTGCCACCCTGTCTTGCAGCTTTGCTTTAATTCACCCACATTGGAGTGTTTCAAGCATGAATGGCCCGCCTAATGTCATGTCACTGCATCTCAATTGGATTTAAGTCCGTCGCTGTGCTCTTGGGAGTATTTTTATGATGAAGGGAGCACTGTACTTCCTCTGGCGTGGTCATGCAGTTTCATGAAAAGTTTGAAAAACATAAGTTGACCAGAACATCTAACAATTCAATCATCTTCCTATACAAATGAGCTTGATAACATTTCATAACAAAAGAGCTCTGTGCTTGGTTAGATGAACTATAACTTTGCAAAGTTTACAGCTTAGGAAAACCCAACTTTTTCACAAATAGTCTATTTGCTTCAATTGCATAGGAACAGGCTTCTAGTAAATTAGCAAGATAATTAGCCATAAAATATCACATAGCAAGACACATAGATGCACACACATACAATTTGACATGGTGTCTATTAGAGAAAAGTACTTTGTGTGAATAAAATAAACTCCACAGAGTATAGTTGCCTCTTTTTAATAAAAGCTTCAAAGTTTATTAACTGATGAAAACCCAACAAATTGGCAACAAGATATCAAATAATACAAAATCAGTGGAAAGACATGAGTGAATGTAAGTAGAAGCTAATTCTAATTTGCTCAACATAACATGAATACAAGCTAAATTATGTTGCTGAACAATCAGAGCTTAATTTCTTTTTTTCTCAACAAAAAAAAGAAAAAGAAAAAAAAAGATTACCTTGGATTATTTTTCCATGAGAGATGGAAGAATGGGTTGGACTTTATCAACAAAAATCACCATATTTCTTAACAAAAGTTCAATAATATTAGAAGTGTGTTTACTGGTGCAGCAGCTAGAGCCTGTACAAGACTGTTAATAGAGTATCTACCCCAGTCAGAAGACATCGGTCAGTGAAAAGACAAATAGCTTTCGCTGTTGACAGCAACAAGTAAAAAAGAACATTAAAAACTCAAAGCACGACAAGTTAAATAAATGTTTTAATAATTTAACTTAAGCAAACATTTCTTGTTAATTTCAGGTTAATTATAGCTACGCTTGTGCATGGAGTTATTTAAGCTCTTGGAGTCTTCTTGTCACAATGAATTGCAATGAAAAGCTTCACTGAGTGCCGCAAAAAATGTGTGCACTTACTTAATAAAAAATAGCTTTGCAATCATGCAGAAGGGAATTCCTGGTGGTTGTGGATTAGTCAGTCAATATTACACTGGAATGACTGTGGATTGTTGCTGCAAAAGAGCACCAGCCCAAATCACACTGGTCAAATTACAGCCTGCGTTGTTATTCAAATGACAGCAATGAGAAAATAACGGGATCACAAACAAATCTCTGCTGTTTTATCTCTATGGGTGAGACCAAGGCAATATCCCTGGCTGCAAACTGTGAGCTAAAGAAGTCTAAATAATTGGCAGAAAGGGGCATTTAATGAGCCAACATCAAGGCCCTTATAGGCTATGAAGTGAACATTATCAAGAGGATGCAGGTGAGTACAAGTGGATACAGGCATGGGATGTTTGGATAGAAGACCATGTTCATTATTTACCTCTATGGATTTAATGGGGAATGACTCAGACCTGATGATCACTTAGGCTGCTGCACATTTTATATGTTTTTGAATAAGCAACAGATTCATGTGTGGAGAAAATTCACCCTCCACAAAGAAAACAATCATGAAGTTGGAGTTTTAAGTGAATATCACAATATAAAACAGCATAAATTTTTTTGATACAGATATAATTCACTTTAATTCATATTGTATGAACTGGGCCAGAGTTTAACCCTGAGTTTATCTCTTCTGACAAATTTTAGAATCCATCCTCCAATCCATGAAGTGACACTTAATTGTTGTGAATCACGAATGAGCCTGCTTTTACGTCACAGCTTGGTAAAGCTAAACATCGTTTCTTCGTAACTCACACTGTATTGCAAGAGTAAAAAAGAACAACGATCATCTTTTGAGCATTTGCATGTCCACACTGTACTCAGCCAAAACACAGATCATTGGGTTTACAGCTTGTATACCAGTAATGAAATGTTTTGCTGTTTCTGAATGTTCCTGTCTGCTAAGACTTATGCCCCTATGTAGCTAAACTGCAAATGAAATTATGGTTTAAGAGAATGTAATCATCAGCTACATTATGTTATGATACTGTATTTTGTTTTTTTGAAGAATGAAGCACTATATCTGTTAACAAGAACTGAGCTGCAAGAAGGTGGTTGGGGTGGATGGTGGGCAAACAAATTGCCACACTACAGAACTGAGTTCAACTCTGGGGAATTGTGGTTAGGTTTACTTAACAACAGGATTCTAGGTTAACAAAGATTTTTTAGTTTAAAGGTTACTAAAAACTTTGTGTCTGAGACGCCTTTAAGTTTTTTTTTATTAAGCCAGAGTCTGACCTAACATCAAAACGTTTACAGGGTGGAAAACATCACAGCTAAGTTGACTTTATGCACTAACCACTATGCACTTGAATTTCCTGTGTGTATATGTTCATGTCTTGCTTAACAAAATATATCTGGTCCCGCAGTAGAATATCCACGTGCAGTAAGCACAGCCACTTTTTTGATTGATGTAATAGACAAACCAAGAAAGGTGTATGAGATTCACAAATCATATAATAAATTGAGAGAACATATTTTTTTAATAATCAAAACACAAAAACAAGTTTGAGGGAAACTGCATAAAACCTAAATGAAACAATTGTACTATAGAAGTAATACATGGCCTTTTACCAAACAGCGATTCAGTCTTAGACTATGGTTAAAACAATCTTCTAATAAAAATGTACTGGAAAATAGGTATAGCTCAGTACAGACTGAATGATAAACTACAACCACAGACAGTAACAACAAACAGGGACCTAATGGAAAGACACAGTAACAAAGATGCTACCCCTCCTGGCAAACATATATAAAAGCCCCAGGGTGCTGATAAACTAAAACAGTGTGGATGGGCAACACTCCCAGCAATTATCAACAAAATGAAAAATCATATCAAATGTTTCCTGGCAACAAGAAATCCCACAGTGTTCAAAACAACCATTTTGAGGCAACTCCAAGAATACTGTTGCTCATAGTGGCAACCAAAAAAATATATTTTTTGTTTATCACTGCTACTTGACTTTAAAGTGGTTCAAGAATAACTCAACTTCAAATTCCAGCGTTTATTTTTGACAGGTCCAGCCATTTCTCTTTGAGCATCTGCACTGAGAAAGTGTGTGACAGCTGTTTGTCTGATTGGACATTCCAAGTGTTTCATTTACAGTTTGCATGCCATGTTGCGAAACTCATTTTGACACATTTCCCTGTTGATACATTTCTAGTTAACAGCACACATTGTTTATTTGCCTTTCAATCAGAAAAAGATGTTAAGAAAGCGAAAGAGACAGTACATGAGACGCTTGAATATTCAGGCAGGTACGCTGATATATGGATCTTAATGATAAATCTATTGCCTGTCATGTGCCAGATAGATAGACAGTCAGATAGATAGATAGATAGATAGATAGATAGATAGATAGATAGATAGATAGATAGATAGATAGATAGATAGATAGATAGATAGATACTAGCAGCTCCACAGGCTTGTGCAAAGTGCAGAAGCAGACCATGCATTATACATCCTCAACTATGACACATTTACTGCAAATGTTGATGCAAACAGTTCTTGTGGGTTAAAGCTAAAGATAAACCAGGTCAACTGAATATTCCTTGTGGCTTGTGGTAAGGCTTTGACTTATACATTATATAGTCACAGTGTGCCCTGCCTGCACAGAGCCCTGGCTGCATGCTCTGCAGTCTGCTGCTACATTTCTTTGTCCCCCTAGAGTTGCTCCCAACTCGCCCTTTTTACCCTGCGCCATGTTCGCAGCTGCAGGTGGCGTTTCCGTACAATATTTAACAGATTCACACATGCCTTTGCCTCCCCCTGCACCCTCCACCCCGCTATCCCACTGGGTCCCTGCATGGCGTTTGAGCTCTGAACAGCATTACCATCAGTCCAGTGTAAATAACATGAAGTGGCAACTCATAAATAGTTAATGATGCAAAAAATCCATGAAGTCGCTCCCTTGGCTCTCTAAACACTGTGCTGCTGCTGGTTGCTGCATTTCCTGGAGGGTCTTGTGGGGCGCCCAGTGTTAGTTTGAATCATTGCCTGTGCCGTGACGAATACACAGAGCGATTAGTAACAGGTGGTAAAACGCCACAGCAGGTTATTCAAGGCAGGCTGATATCACAGCGCTAAAGGTAATTATAAATGTTTGCTCTGCATGTCAATAAAAGTACACATGAACACAAGACCTCAGCAGCAAATAAGCAATGAGCTCTTTGTTCTTATGCTCAACGGACCTCGCTGTGCTGGACAAACTGCAGGCCTGCGTGTCTAGAAATGGATCGCAGTGGGGGATTCTGAATGGGATCCACTGCTGTTACTTTCTGAATAATGCAAGTACACCAAGTCATCCTCAGTCCTTGGTTGCAATTTGCCTCCCCAGCTCTTCCTGCAGGATTACGTTATTTATGTTGGCAGGAATCAGGGAACTATCACAGCGCAGTATCTGAAGGAATGGATCAGTTTTGAGCCACATGTTACTGATAGCTCGATTCCGAATATAATCCACATTGCAGCTCTTAGGTTGTGGAACAGTCATAAACTACTTATCCAGACAAACAATGGGGTTAATTCTGTAAAGGTCTGCTTACACCATTTCTTATACTCAGTGTCTTTTTTAACTATATTCAAATGTCTTCATTTAATCTGTCCCAACAGTTGTCCTGCCTTTAGTTGTAGCTGTTAGGACAGAGAAATATGGAAATATACAGTATACTGAAATAAATCTACTGTCACATATTTTGCCATATAGTTTGTACAATGGTAGCTATAATTTTAATATATATGTGTCTATTAAAAAATTGTGTGTAATGTCGCTAATCAATCAGTCTTGTTCATTTTGGCTATACATTTGATGTTTTACGGAGTATAGTTGCATGTTGGTCATGCATTTATCGATTTACACCCCAGACATTTTTACCTCACTTATATACCCCTTATGAACAAACTCTAATAAACTTTTTAAAAAGGGGTAGTGACAAAACATCCAAACATATATCTATATTGAGTATGGAGCATCTGAAAACCATGTTTTACATGTGAGAATCCAAATGAAACTTATGATGGATTTTCTGTATCATTCTTCTGAAACATGCCATCAGGTGAAAAACATCTTTATGTAAGCAAAAATAATGTTAAACATAAATTTTGCTTTTCCAATAAAAAATAATACACTCCTAGTATATATATCTACTGCTGTTTCAGATATAAATTACTAAAAGGGATTATCTAAATAATATTTAGAATTTAGTTTTAATTTTGTTGAATTGTCATTTGCTGCTAACTTTTCCATTTCTTCTTCACTTTACTCCTGATAAGATCCAGTAGGTTCTCATACTACAGCATCAAATTAAGTGATCCACATGTCAATACTAAGGCTAAAAGAAGGGTTAGATTAGGTCAAAGCGGGCTTAATAAAATAACTTCTTCCTGGAATGGTCTTGTTTAAACACACAATGTCAACTCTAAGGGGGCACCTTTAAAACCGATATTAAGATGCCAACTGGGAAAAGAACGGGTTCACTAATAAAAGGTAAACTGTACCTTTATGCTTCACGCATATTCAAATTGTACAGACGCAATGGCTAATAAACTTTGTCAAACTTACAATGTAAAATGTTTTAATTCGTAATTTGATTCTAGGGCATGTTTTGCTGTGGTCGTGGCGTTGTCACAGTGAATAGTATAGGACTGTGCAGATGTTTCTAATATTCTGTTCACCCAGAGTCATTTCCTTTGAATATCAGAAATGTAGCTGTGGTCTTTGAGTGCTTTCATTTCAGGGAGTGGAATGCTGCCAGCTTGGAATCTGCATCCAAAACGAGAAGGCAGTGTCTGGGGAACAGAATAAATAAATGAATAAATAAATAAAGGATCTGACTCTGTGAAATCACATCCAGTCAGAGGCAACATTACCAGCCAGACCCAGTCTTAGCCTATTTCAGACTGTGTTTGAACATGGAGGTCCCCCTCTTCCTCCAGGACCACCATGTATCCCCCTTGATGCACCACATTAGTTTCATCACTGAATTGGCTCTCCTCATGCACACAGCGAGTTTCCCCATCAAATGCCTATCTGTCAGTGTGAGGATGGTAATTCAGAAGGGAAGAAGGCTGGGGAACAGCTGCTCTCGCCACAGCCAATAATAATACAAAAAAAAATTACTAACCTTAAAAACCACAGAGATGGGAGTAAATTGGGAATGTATACAGCTTTCGCGGGCCCTCTCCCGTGAATTGTCTCTTCCCTGACAAGCAGCTCATTGCATTTCCCATCATGCATCTGATCGGTCATTCAGAAACACAAAACACAAATAAGTCAAGTCGACCATCTGCTTGTTAGTGGCAACTATAAAAGTGTCTGTTTTAAAATAAAAATAAATTTACTTTGAGAGGCCAGAGACCACCTGAATGGAAAATCAAATATTTTGTGTTATTTAACACGGGTTTCTCTAAGCGATAAAACAACAAGCTTGTCTTTAATTTATTACGGCAACACACACACAATACTTGTGTCGTCCTCATTTTCTAAATCAATAATCAGCCCAGCATGCTTCATTAACAGTGACCAATCAGAGACAAGCTGGGGATCTCATTTTACAACATGAGCATTCTGAAGACATAAACCATCTGCTACTTGTAGGAACAGAAAAATCAAATTAATCCATTCTTATCATGCATTCAGATTTTAAAGCAATTAAAGATGTTCTCAGTCTAATCGCAGACACAGAAGTAGCTTGGTAATGAGGAAGGCAAACTCTTAGGTGAACTTTCCAGGGTTCTCAATGGCGCGTTTGGAAACTTTACAAGTCTCGCACACTCCAGTGAGCCGTTAGCCTGTACAATACAGATGCTGGCAACAACAATGAATTTTTATTAAGCATTTAATCATTGCGCAAACCCAGATTTCCCATAATAGGACACTCAAATTCAGGACCCTGGTATGCCAAATCATCTACAGTCTAATGTTTTCTTTTTCAATATAAGAAATAAACAGCTGCCAAACAAGTGCAACTGGCTTTAAGATTACATAAAACCCAATGATGAACTAGAATGTTAAATTTACCTTAATTAAGCTTGGGGTTAGTTCTGCCTCCCCAAAATGCAAATTTAGGTTCAGATGTGGTGCTGGTGCTTTGTTAACCTCAAAGAGCTCGGGCATCAAACCCATGCAACAACTGCTTTTAATATAGTATGGATAGCTGTAAGACAAAAGATATAGAGCAATGCTTGATTGACTCTTTTCCTCTTCATCATTAACCTGGAGCACAGGGATTTGAGACCAGTCCAGTGAAGCTGTCGTTAGTAGGAGTTGTTTTGCTTTGTGTGATTGATTCTTCTTTTCTTTCAGTTGCGAGACCTGCAAACTGGACATGTAATTAAAAAATAGTCATCGCATGAAACCATTCATGTCATTTGTTTCGAGGACAGAGACTGGCATGGAGCTGTTTATGGGCTAACCTCCAGAAATTTGCCCTTAAATGTGACATTTATTCCTTGCAGCTCTTCCCATGACAGACACAATCAGCACCTGTAATGATACTGAAGGCTACACACATGTTGCTGGAAAATATTTATCTATTAAAGTATAACTGAAAGATGAAGACGTTTTTAATGGGGCAACACATCAATGTGCTCACATCGTTTGTGTAGTTCTCCTGCTTCATCTGCTTCACCACCTTAATCTACCTATTATCTTCAACATATTTATAAATGTTTGCGCTTTTAAGAAAAATGGTGCTGCGCCAGAGATGTACTTAGCTTTCCATTTCTACTTTCCCTTGTCTTCACCCATGATTATTTTAATTATCAGGCTTCTATTGTTTGTTCAATACCTTTCCCTCGAACCCTGCACAATTTCCATGTGCACTCACATTTGTGGCCCCAGTTGAAATTCATGAAGTCCCACCAGTGCTGGGGTTTGCTGGGCTGGCGACCAAGCCAAGAGCGCAATGAGCTCATTGTTACGCTCCGACTGCTGCTCTCGATTTCAGAGCTATCAACAGCTGTCGATCGGAGATGTCCTGGACCCCGTCCATCAATCACAGTCCCCCATCATCAGGAGACAAAACAAATAACAGTCAGCCAAATGTACAGCCCAGAGTCAAACCAGGTGCAACAAAACAACCAGACACAAACAATGACTCAACTTCAGAATAAAAACAGGGGTCTCATGTAGTTGTTGACAGACTTTTACAGAGGTCAGAAGATCAGTAGTGTGTGAAGTTTACGTGCAGTTCCCGGTAGAACATTACAACAACGCTGCCAGGTTGTTAGTTTGACTTGCACTCACTCTGGTCAACCATGCTTCCACAAACAAATGAACTCACTGCTCTGCAAAGCGCAAATGTTCAAAAGGAAGTTACAACAGCACAAAACAGAACCAGAAGCTGAAAATTATAGTTCTCTTCATTGTGGTACCCTGTGAAAACAACTCTAAAAAACTAAACCTAAACTAAAATAATTTACTGTATGTCATGACACTGCTAATATTGAGATAACACTCAAGAAATAGTCATATCAGTCATTTATCAACTACATTATTTTGAAATAGTGTGTATTACTAGGTTATAAATAATTCTACTTTGTTGAAAGTCTGCTTTCTACAAATCCACATAAAATATCTTTACAACATATGTCACAAAATTTAAAATTAAGAAAATTTGAGGTGTTTGACCACTGCTTCCCTGATTGTGTATTGTTTTTGTGAGTTAGGCAATATTCACTCTTCCTGCTGGTGTAACACTGTTTGACTCTCTGACTGACAGTTTGTCGTCCTCTAATAACATACACGACAGAGCACACAGCCTTTGCTGGTAATGCACCAGAAAAGGTGGTGAGGATGAAGACTCAAAGCTAGCAAACTACGCTGCAAACAATGCATGATTCAAAAGATAATTTTAAAATAAAATGCAAATGTTTGATGAGGAAGGAAATGCATCCAGCTTTGATGTTTGTAAGATGTCAGTGTGTTCTTCTGAGAAGCAGCAGAAAAACTCTACTGTGAAGCACTGACAGCTTCCTGCCAAGATCTGTTCTTTATAGTCTTTATAGCATATTTTGCTGTAATATGTCACTCTGTATGTTGTGCCCCACACAGGTCAATGTAATATTGTTTTAACATATATACTAACATATATACTAATATACTAATGACTATTATTGACTATAATTTTCTAAACAGATGAATGCAACAATCATCTACTACTACTCAACTATACTAGTTGTGTTTTTAATGATTGTCACACACATAAAAACACATTTCAGTGCTAATTTTCACGCATATAAGCATCTACCAACAGCAAAGCCTGAAATACATATTCATTATTTTTTACGTTTCAAGCAGATCAAAAAATAAATGAAAAGGTGTCCATATGTTTTGTCTGCTTCACATCTCCAGTATACAGCACCTACGTCAGTGTGGAGCAAAACAACACACGTCTGGACCCTCAACCATACTGAGAACTATACTGATCATTTAAAAATGTACTCAATGCATATTTAGAGCTGAAATTATTAGTTGAAAATCGCCTGGCTGCTATTTTGATAAATTAAACAAAAAAAAAAAAAAAAAAGTTGTAGCTCTTCAAATTCACTACTTCTACTTTATGTCACTGCCAACTATTTATTTCCAAAGCTTGGGTTATTGGTCGACTAAAACAGGCCAAATAAAGAAAACCATAAACACAGTTACATATGCTATTTCATCCTTATGTCTGTGCATATATTGTACTGTATATGTTATCGTTTTCTGTACTGTATTACTACGTTAGCCTGCAAAATACAGTGTGAAGGAACTAACAGTACTGAGCAGGTAAATAAATAGGTAAATAAACCTTTGCATATCCTACTCTGCCACTAACCCTCACGTCAACTGTTAGCATCAAAACTATATGACACAAAGATACATAATTAATAGTTAACACAATTAACACAATCTAATTAAAAAAGACAAACTGGATGCATTTGCCATTACAGAGCTCTAATCACAGGCTAGATTTTAAGCTAGAATAAAATATTTAAACAGGAAAATTATCTTTCACTCTCCAGTCCTGAATGCATTAATATGAATATGTGAAGTGCATTCAAAATGGGACCTACAAGATGTAATTTTCCTTCATCAAAGCAGTTACTAATTGTTAAGTTTGCTGCCATGCCATATGTGCAGCACTGCTAAATAAGAAATGTAAAACAGTATTTATTTCCGCCTTTCTCTGAAAAAATTCTTTCTGAATTCTCTAAGCTTGTACAACTATGTCTAGAAGGCCCTGTGTGTCATCAGTTATCTTTAGCATCTGATCCCACTGACACTCATTCATATTAGTTACATGATCGTGAAGTATGAATACACGATGCAAAGCTCTCCACCTCTTTATTTTAAAGCTGATCTTTGCATGTGCAGACCAACAGTCGCAGACACACATATTTAGATGAACATACACACACTCAAACACACACTAGTACAAACATAGATGGTAACATGATGTTTCCCTCAAGGCCTATAAATTCCTATGTGTAGCAACCACAGATTCCAAGCCGCCATCAAAATCCAAACAAGATCCGTCAGCAATTAAGGGAATACGGGGGGACATTAGAAAGACGAGCTGCTATCCGGCCTACATTCCCATTCCCTGCACAGCGGGCAATGGGATGAGTCTGGCGTGGAGGCACTCATGGAAGACCCACGCATACCCTAGGTCATCTATATTCCACCCATGTTATGGCAATATTGATATTGGCAGGCAGGCTGCTGATATTGGGTACGTAATGATGCAATTAAAACAGCAGCCATTTTACTATTATTGGCAAGAATGTGTACCCCCCCTCCCATTTTAGGAGGCAAATATGATTTGGAAGCAATGCAGATACATCTGGAGAGAACCCACTCGTAATAAAGAAATTCTTCTTGTCATATCAATGTCATTTTTGGTTTATCCGTTAATGCAGTTTATTAGAAGAAGGAACTGTAGTTTTTGTGGTAGCTCGCATATTTACATAAATCTATCATGCGTGCGTTAGTCTATGTACTGTTCAAACCACAAGGTATAACACTATAATTCACCTTGCAACAAACCATTGAGCTGAGTCTTATGTTTTGCTTAACTGCACTCAAGTTGAGAATCAAATGTATAACGAGGGAGAAATGCTTTTCTTATCCATTATTGAAGTCATCTGCAAAGATATGAGATCTGAAAAAGAGCCTAAAATGAAAGAAAAATGCAAATCAGTCCAATAATATTGGTTTATGCACAGGTTATATACCTTGGAAATAAAAGACCTGAGTGTTTTTAGAGCCATATGTTGCTCCTTTGTTCCAAGAGGGGAGATGCCTTCATGTCACTTATGTTTCTGATTAGCAAAATGATTTATGTCACAATCACTCAAAAATTCAGACAGTGAAAGTGAAAATGCATTGTGACTCCACCAGATGTGCACAATAAAACAAGATTCCCATTGTAATCTGGGGTACTTAGTTTATATGAAGCTAATATAAGGCACACTTGGATGTGGCAAAGTCACTCTTTTTAAATTTTGACTATAAATGATTGGAAATAAATTGTGTGTTTTATGCTGCATGGCATGACTGAGTTGATAAATTAGGAACAGTTTTGTACCCTGACTTATCTACAAGACAAACCTGGTGGAGATCACGGGGATTAATTGCTTCAGAGGTGTGGAACGCCGCTTTCCTATTCTTCTCTGCGCATTCTGCGCCTAAACAATGATTAATCACCCTTTAACTATTCTCCAGAGGATGCCAGCATTTGCCAAGCCTGGCCTTATCCACTGAAATCCGCCTGTGCAGGTTGGGGAAGATACTTGCCAGGTACAGCGAAGGCAACCTGTCCTCATCCGTTATCAGATTAGGGAAGTGTCAGGGAGCAGACGCACAGGAGCAACGCTGTTGTTCCTCGCAGATCCCAAACCACAGCCCACCAACTCCACCCACAAAACACAGTCCTCCCCTGATTTTACTTCCTCTACTCGTCGCCTTAACCACCCCCTCAACCCCACCAGCCTCAACTGCCACTCAATCCAAACCCATCAGCCCTGTCACGTGGCCAGGCTGCTCTGGCAGCTCACAATGCTGCTGATCTTCTGCCAGGAGTGAACGCTGTGAATCAGACCATGGGCCTTCACTTTCTGTGGAGGGTAAAACGTGCCCTCAAAAGGCTTCTCTTACAATTTACAAATATCATAAATCACCAAGTGTAAATCTGTGTTTCTGTGTTATGTATATTCCATAGGCCTGTCAAGTTACATTCATAAACAGAGCATCTTGAAACCTTCAGATAACTTTAATATTATGGAATAAAATGTATCTGCTCAAATATATGGTATCACTTATTCACTATATTCACTTGTTTTGTCATTGTGGACATTTGCAGAATAGGTTTTGCACCCTATTGTATATAAGCTGGGCATGTAGCCCACTGGCTCACTGACCTTTAAAGGAATAAATTCCACTGATCTTTATTAGCTTTGTTGCAAAGAGTGGGATGAGAAGATCGATCGAAGACTCTGATGACAGTACAACAAATATTACCATTTCTCAGGCAGGCACTTTACAGTGACCTCATGGAGTATTTTCATTACAGGAAGGCAGCCAGCCACAGGTAATAGCACATAACCTCTTCTCACATTTAAACTTTGATTTTGTACAGATTAAAGAAAGTATAACACAAATACGGTTGATGCTTTGCTCCATCATGACCTCCAGTGATGTATGTCCGTGTGGTCAGTCTATCCAGTCTAATAAAAATGACTTTGCTATAGAACTAAACTTTGTTTGTGAATGAATTAAAGGTCACATTAGGAAATAAGTCACAAGGAATTAGCTTGGGTGGGTGGCGGGTGTAAACTGTGAAGGACTCACAAGCTGCAGATCCAAGTTCGAGACCACAGCCTTGTGTGAGGTTAGATTTAGGCACAAAAAGCACTTTGGTGCAACCTAACATGGGTTAAGGTTAAAGGCAGATTATGTTTGTGTTTAAATTTTCATGCAGATGTTGTGTGTGAAGTGATCTGCTAGATACATAAACCATACAATACCACAACTATAACACATGTTAATACAGTTGGAGTCACATACTGTATTTTGATGTTGAACTGCAGGATTGAAGAAAAAGTTACCTTGTAAAACTTATACTGTGGCAAATAAATATTTATTGCCTTTGGACATTTAATTGACATGTTAAGCATCAATGTATTTGCAACTTGTCTTTTACATTAATTGTGAACATAAGGTCAACATTCATTCATTCATTCATTCATCTTCTATACCGCTTAGTCCCCGCAGGGGTCACGGGTGTGCTGGAGCCTATCCCAGCCAGCTTACGGGCAAGAGGCGGGGTACACCCTGGACAGGTCGCCAGTCTATCTCAGGGCCACATATAGACGAACAACCATTCACACTCTCACTCACGCCTAAGGGCAATTTAGAGTCCCCAGTTAACCTAAGCATGTCTTTGGACTGCGGGAGGAAGCCGGAGTATATGGTCAACATGTTAAGAGAAAACATAATGTGGTTGCAATGATATATATTGTTGTTATTATTATTATTTTATTTTTTTGCAGATTGCATAGGAGTTTGGGTCAGTACACTGCGGGATCACTATCAGGTAAAACCTTTAATCTTTGCTGCAGTTAATTTACTCTTTAAAGTGTCTTTAATCTTAAGTGTGCTGTTGATCAGCGGTCCTTGACTAACAGGATTGGCCTGCCCTGATCTACTGTAAGTCCATCATGCATCTATGCCTATACCTGTTTGTTCAGCACTGTGGTTTCATGTGGACAGACTGAGTCTCTAGTTATACTGCAGCTGGGCTTCTTCACTGCAGTTGTTCAGTTGCTGAAAATTAAACAATCCATCCTCACAGAAAAGCCATAAAGAAGTTATAAGGTACTTAATCAGGTGGGAAAGGAGCCAGAGGAATTATTTAGAATCATGGATCCCAGTAGAAAACAACAAGGGAGAGAAATCAATAAGTGAGGGGCCTCACCTAACCTGAGGACGCATGTGACAACTTTGCTCCGGTCAGTTAACAAAACGAGGTTATCCTTTTAATATTTTATGCCACCTGCAGTGAACGGCTGCTTGCACTAATGTGGGAGACAGATGAACAGGCTGTGGGTCCCTTGCTGATATTTTTCATGAATGTGGCTCATAAGTGCAAGCTTTATCTCCATATCAACTCAATATCTCAAATGGATAACTTGTGTTGCCTCTGATTTGCGTTGGAAGAGGAGTGAGGCATGAAAGCTGTGGTAAAGGGAGGGACACCTCTTGCTAATGCTGTCTGAGCTGTCTGGGGGCCCTGAGGGGCTGCCTTACACGCTGCCTCCGTCTCTCTGCTCCTTCTCACAGATGGACCACACTCCACCGCTGTCTACTTAGAGCTTCCCCGCTCTCTATCAGCTGTCAAATGCAATGTTATCACTCTGCAGTACAACCAAAATAGTTATTGCTCAACAGGAGCTTCAACACAAATGCTGAATGGAGCTTATTTGAAACAGTTATTAATATTGTTGACAAAAAGTAGCTACTATTGAATTAGAAAAACAAAATAAATCTATGTAGTTAGTTTTCACAAAACTAACTCAGTGACTTCAATTAAAACATCTTTAAAACATATCAAAGTTACAGCGACTAAACTCTAAACTAAACAACTAAACTCCAAACAAGATTAAGTTTTTTTAGCGAATGTAATCATGTGATAAATTAATAAAATAAATTCCAATGCAACACTGACCTGAGTTTTTATATTTTAGTTACGGTTAGAGTTTTGGTTTAAAGCTTAATAAACATATTGTCTGCAACTGTCATCGGTAATGGATGAAATGTATATACTGTACAATTATACAGTATGTTAGCATGTGTATTTACACTCACAAGACACTTCTTTTCATATTGACTTGCAAAAGGCCATAATCCACAAGTTAAAAGTGCTAAAGTCATTAATCATGCCTTTTTGTCATGTAACTCACGTACGTCCTAATACTGGAATACACACATTTCAGTGTGATAGCATAAATACACTGTGGTGAAAAAATGAGGTGTAGTTGTAGAATATTTCACACTGTTCTTTGAAATAATGATTTTGAAAAAAAATAAATCCCAAAGCCACTGACAGAAAAAAACACAGCTGATCGCAGCAATTACAAATCACTGATTGTTCTCAGACTAAACTAGCCCCAAATGGAATGACTAGTAGACACTACAGGGACTAGCACTGATCAAATTATTTTCAGAATAAAAACATAATATTAGTTGATACAACTGAGGGCCGTTAAAATTTCTAATTCAAGCACGATGGACTGTGTGGTGCACCTACAGTAGTTTACCTTGACAAGCCTTTCTCCTGCAGGAGCTTCTGATCTGTAACGCTCTAATTATTCACTTGACAAGGTCTTTCTTGTCGTACAATTACATTAGGCTCATTTAAACATGTGACACCACGTGAGCTTTTTGGTCATATCTCACATATGCTAACAATGCAGCGCCAAATTAAAAAGACATCTTACACCTACAGACCCATTCTCATAATGTCACATATGCAATCTGTTCAAATAAACATGAAGCAATATGTGAATGTACAACAGTGTTAATCAGTTAGATTTATACTTGTCAAATGAAGGAGGTGTAGGAAAGGCCTGATTTATTTATTTCATGTATTATCACATTGTCATTACACCAGGCTCTTCAGTCAATCAATGTGTCTCCATCTGTCAGTCAGTCAATCAACCAACACGGAAAGAGAGAAAGCAAAGACAACTTCAATTTGAAGAGTGTAAAACAAAAGCTATCCTCTTCTTTTCAACAACACTTAAATGTCTCTTCACACTTTGTTTACAGATACTTTCTGGCCAGCACTCAATTTATAGCCGATTCAGTTTTACATCTGTGAAGCCAGTCTGGAAGGATCTATTCAATGGCACCTGGACTGTTTGGAGTTCTTGAAGACCTTTGGCATTTTCTGAAAAAGAGATAACCATGACCTGAATCTCAACAAATAAGCCAATCAGCCACCCACACTTTTTGGAGCTGTTTTTCACAGTTTGTACATAGTTTTTCATTATTTGAGATTTTAGGCTTGTTGTTACACCATTTTCTTTCGCTACAATTTGATGGTGCATTAACATGGGGAACTACTGAAGCATCACTACTGTAGCACTGTCCAGTGTTTGCACAATAGTTTATGGACATCACTTATTATTATTATTTTTTTTGATGATTTGTGTCTAAATGGGAGCAGATTCCTTCTTCCATGTTCCAGCATCTGGTGGAACCATAACTGTGACAGAGAGCACCATAGCAATGCTCACAGTTTTGGAATGAGCAACCATATAGAGTCAAATTCAGGTGTACACATGTTTTAGATCATGTAGTCTATATCCTTATCTGTCTAGTCAGTAAATTTTGTGTTTTTTTTTCAAGATTAAATTATTCAAAATGTCAAATTATTCTTTTAAATTGTTGCATAAAATAGCAGTTTGGAAGCTATAGAAAATGCACAAAAGGGATAAAAAGCAACTCTATGCCTTTATTTTATTTGTTTGTTCTCCCTGCATCCTAAAGGGCAGCTGTTTGTGTCAGGCATGAGAGCAAAGTTTGGGTAAAGTCGTCGCTTTCTGCTCCAAGGAATCGTGGGACCAGCAGCTGGCAGGTGCAGCAGTTTATCACAAACCCAGAAATAATTGAAAGTGACAACTGGCAGCACCACAAATGATTTATTAGTCTTTTACTCAGCTCCTAACCATCCTCAGGGCTGGAATCAATTATTCACCAACTATGTGTCTTCAAATCATTAATTCTACTGTGTGGAGCCAAACGCCGTCCCACTTCATGTACCTCCTCATGTACCAGGCCCTTGGATGTGTTCCACCAGGTTCTGCTCCATCTGGTAGACATCTGCATCTGAGCGTCCAGCAGAGAAACACTCAGACGTGTCGGTCCTGGACAGGGTCACACCGGGTTGCTTGAAGCCCTGCGAGGACGAGGAGGCAGATGAACATATTTAGAACAGTTTCAAACAAGGATACAGTCAGTCCAATTAGTTTTAAGGTTAGAAAGCTCTAGATTTAATGGATTTCATAGCTCGTGCAGAACAGAAACAACACAAATGACCATATTAAGTCAAGTATTCATTTTGAGGATATTTATCTAATGACAAATTCAATATCAGCAGCTCTGTTCACAATACAAACAATACAATGTGGCTTTGTGATTTTATTTACTATTATTTATTAGTATAAATGAAAAATTGTGTGTTTAATATTTGGAGCATTTAGGGTTATAGTATCACTTGGTCAAAATAATGTTTCAAAGGCTTTTCCAACTTTTTCAGAGTCCATATTTCTTAATGTCAACAAATTCCACAAAATGAAAACAAAAATGCATATTTATATCAATGTAGCCCATTTTCTGTTTGTCTGTCTGTTTGTTGCTTAAAGACTCTAAAACACCTACAGCTGAAAATTGTATTTACAATTTCATGAGGAGCATCTTAGGCTGGTTCTCATTGCTGTATGACCTCCTGTTGGTGCAAACATAGAATCCCATGTGCCTCTGCAGGTTCAATCGTTTATTTTTATGACAGTTTTACAAAGGGAAAGTTCTAGATTACCCCCGACAATGGGGGAGGGAGTTATAAAAAAATTCAGCTACAACTTCCTATTAGCTTCCCCCAGCTGAAAGTTTCATTATCATAAAACGTATCTTAGAGAACCTCTAATATTGTGGACTGGGTCAACTTAGAATAGAGCTCTAACCTCATGTTGTTCACCTCCAGCTGAAAGTAGAACCCATTGCTTCCTTTAATGCATTTTCATTAATAAATGCAACCAGAATTCTGCTCCAACCTCCTGTTGGCCTCTTTCACTCTAAAGTAGAAAATTATGTGCTTCTAAAAATCTTAGTATGACTTTGTATTTTCATTTTGTGTTTGAAGACATATTGAAGACTGTTTCATTAATTTGAGAATAAAGCCAATGAAATCACTTTACTGTGTGTTTCGCTTTCTTATAAACTAGTGCGTGTTAATTGTACAGACACATAGTGTCATACAGTGCAACACTGAGACTCATTAATGTTTTAATCGTTTTTTAGGACAACAGAGCACACAAAGCAGTATTTCTGGTAATGCAGGTGCTTTATTAATAAAGTATATTACTCATTTATTACTCATTTATCTATCGTCATGGACAGTAAATACAGAAGGACATGTCTCAGTGGCATTTGACGCAGAAACATGATGACAGCTAAACACAGAGACATATAAACACACAGCGTGTGTCCACTTTCTTTGCTGCTGAGTATTTAAAAACAGTTAACACAGAGTTAGTTGTTTTTAAATTACATTAACATGTTTTTTTTAATCTAAGGGAAACACATTTGTTCTGTCACTTCATTCCCACAAGATTTAACATATTTCAGATATACAGTGCTTGGACCAACCTGGCTTACCTGGATCATTTACTGTCACTGTGCAGTGCTCCATGGTGGTCGTTATCTTGCCTTTTCCTTCATTTTATGTCATCTTATCACTTTTCCCTTTTCTCCTCAGCACTGACAACAAAAAAAATAACACATTTAAGAAATTCCTTTCTTATTTTTCATTCAAAAGGTTTTAAGGTTTATGTATAATTAATCCGCTGTGGTTTTAAGTTCAGCAAGCAGTATTTTATCTGTTATAACTCAAAGCCTCTCATCTTTATGAATACAAAGCATATATAATGTGCCGCCTCCCTATTATTAATTATGGAAATAACACAACAAAAGCACATCCTAAATCCATTACTGTTGTAAGCTAGACTTGTCTCAATAAATCAGCGTCTACAATCAAAATTGAAATAATTTTTTATGCATAATGTATGTGCTTGTTGCCACAACATCTGTTCATTATGCAGAGTAATGCATTCTTGTAGTTTTTAAAAACTTCGGTCCTATAAAATAATCATAATGACTGCTTCATTATGGAGCACAGGAAGACAGAAGTACATTTTACAATACGTCTCATGATTTACAGTTTCATCTACTTTTTATAGTCAAGTCAATCACAAGTTTGAGAGGAGAAGTGTGGGGGAAGACTCATTAAGGCAGATGTTTGTGAGATCACATGCGTTCATACAAAGCACATCAGGCTCATACGTGAAGTGGGTGTGAGGGGTGTTTGGACCCCAGAGCCTGAGTCCCCTGTCACTCATAAAAAGCCCATGAGGGGATGATCACATGTCTACCTGTGCTGCATTTATGCGAGGGTTGTTTTTCATTCTCGCCACACTTCCTTAAAGGTGCTAAAATGTAGAGCTATAGAAAAATAGTTCATTTTTCATACATACAGGAAATAAACATTGATTCAGTGTGGTCTTCAGTGGCCACATGGGGGCGTTTGATTTGCGTTAAACTCTAACTAACTTAATTTATAACTTAACTTATTGTGGCTTAGACTTTATGTAAGTTAAAAACAAAATAACTACTGTATATTTATGCCAAGATCTCTGATTTACTGCTGTTAGCAGTAAAGTTTGATTTATGTTATGCTGTATTGTGCACATAATATAATGTGCACATTCACGCGTACATGTGCACCATTATGATACTGTGGCATCAAGCTAAAATAAACACATGTAATTAATACAAAATCAATAATGTCAACGCTATTGACACCTGTCATCATGGATTCATGATACAGTAATACATAATTTCTCACCCAAAACTACAGGGTACACTGTTGTCACATGGTGTTACAAAAAATATTAAAACAAATAAACATCATATAGATCAATAGTCAAATTTACTGTATAGTGTATCATAAAATTTACATGCAAAACTCTAATATTCATGAAAACTAAGAGTGGATTGAAAACATTTATATTTAGTCATACAGTCTGTACTGTATCTTTAAAATTCAAATAATTAATGTATTTTTATGTGGGATCAGAAACATCAATAAGACTTTATTTATATAGCACCAAGTCACAACAAAGAAATCTCAACGCACATCACATATTAAGGTCAGAACCTTACAAAGTTATTTAGAGAGAAACTAAACAAATACCCGTGAAACCTCCAGTAGAACCAGTATCAAGGTGGGCGGCCATCTCCCTCGACCTGTTGGGGTGATGGAAAAGTGTAGAGATATGGTGAGAAAAGACCAGGACAGAAACATACTATGAGAGTGTAGCAGAAACCGTGTCAATGTTAAACACATCCTTTAATCGCATGTTATGAGGAAAAGAGCGGGTAGAAAGTGGTGCCATTATTCTGAGCTTGTCAACCAACCATGTATCTGACATTCAATGTTAGACTTCCAAAGCTCATAATATATGTTTTGCATATAATTTTGCATTGATGCCTTGATTTGGACCTATGCAAATAAACAAAGTGAACTGTGTTTGA
>OMLM01011831.1:0-21378 GCA_900302695.1 Helostoma temminkii
ACACACACACACACACACACACACACACACACACACACACAAACACACACACACACAAACACAAAGACATATCTAATGCAACTCCCTCTTTGCTACAGCAAATCAAATCAATAACTGATATGAGTCTTGGCTAATAATGGACAACAAACTGTTGCTGACATGTAGTAAAGTTAAAAGCTCATTGTTGTGTCAGGAAAGTGAGTCAGAAGTGACATCTGTGCCTCTCTGATGACAGACAGCTCTACTGAGCATGCTCCAAAGAGGTCCAGGTAACCTAAGCTTGACATGCTCACATACACAGTAGCTGGCACGGCACTGTAGCAACCAGTAAATGTTGGATCTCTGAGCTAAACACCCTCAAAGAGCAGACAGTCTAGTTCATTCCTTTGGATAAATATGTGAGTGCATCACGTCCTCAGTCCTGTGATCAGCAGGTAAGCAGTTTTTAAAGGGTTAATTGATCTTGTGGAAGGAAAAGATATGGAGGCGTCAGCTAGTAGGTTCAAAATGAGTCTGATTCACAGGCTGAGGAAAAATTCTGGATACTTTTTAATGCTGCATGTAAACATCCTTCAGTTTTCTTTTTGTGCATAGTTCTGTTTTGTTCCTCTGATGCCACATGAAACATTAGCTAATGCTGATTTCAGGGCTGCTTTACCCAACACCCAAATCTCTAGTTTGCTTATAGTTACATATTCAATACACTCACTGCTGTTGACTGTCTTGGTTTTTGTGTATTCTACCATATCATCAAGGCAGTCCTTATAGGAAGAACTGAGACAGCCCCTCTGTCTCTGCAGTGGTATAGATCTGTGCTCTGGGGGCTTTGTATGCATTCTTTTTTTCTGTTTGTGTGAGGATGAGTTCTGCTGATTCTAAGCTACAATAATTCTGCTTTGTGAGAGGTTTCTGACTCATATTTAATATCAAGAGAGGATGACACACCTGAGGGGAGTCTATGAGGAATAAAGCTTTAGCAGAAACATGTCATTACTGTTTACTTACCTGGCAACAAACAGAAACAAACCTCCTCACTCACTTACTCGTGCTGTGCACTAGTGAGCCCTCACTGAGCTTCCCACACAAGCCTGGACCTTGGCTCATGGAAGTGCTGCAATCAGCTGGAACTGACTGCCTTGCACTTCACCTTCACACATCCTGACAAGGTGCAGCAGCTGGTCTTCAATATGTCCACAACCAAAATGCAGCTCCACTTGTTTAGGAGGTGACACATTTATTTAAATTAATAATGAAATAGTAACATGTGTAGAAACATGTGTGTAAGCAAAATTTACTTTAAGGAAAATTGCTTTGCAAAAGTAAAAGTCCAGTAGGTTGACATGTTTTCCATTTCCTTCCTTCAGAGTGTGTGAGCACTGACACAGCTGGACTGTCTGTAACCACGATGCCAGAGCTGACTGATGCCAGTGGTGTCCAATCCAGTCCGAATGTAACAGTGCAGATAGAGACATGAGTCAGCGTGATGCCACAACTGTACGCTCGAGATCTGGCCATCACTGCGGTCATGTGCTTCATTGGTGAGAATAAAACACAACACAGTGATGGAGTAGTGGATTCAGATAATAAATCTATAATGGAAAGGTAACACTGTTTCAGTAACTGTACACACAGTGCAAACACAAGGTTTACAATTAGGCCTGATCCATTTCTGTGAGTTACTGCTTTAATATAACACCTTATTGCCATCCTTGTTTCTGATTGGCTAAAGGACCAGTGTATTTTTATACCAACAGTGTATATATGTTAACTTTGATATTATGTCAGTGGTGAAAAACAAAAGTATTTTTACTAACACAGTATTTTTACTGAAGGTGGGATTCTCAGAAGCTTACAACATTTTAATTGGAGTCAGGTGTTAGCCAAGCCCAATCAATAAAACGAGAATGGAGGCCTGCACACACCTAATGAATGTACAGCCGGTCATGAATGGGATTTGGATGAACCCAGATGCTTCCAGTCTTACGAACCAGTCTCTGCCATGTGGTTCTCATTAAGATTTTTTTAACTGTGTAATATTTATGAACGGCATCACCAACCGGTGACATCACAGCAGGGAGAAAAGTTAGCTTTGTATGTAAGTTTATTTTACCTTCTTTTTCCTGTGTAGGCTCTAAAGTCCACATTGCCTGCGTCTCTCCATCCAGGATCTCACCAAAAAAAGTCTTTGTGTTTTTTTCCCAAAGCAAATTTCATTGTTTATGATCAGTACAAGGTGCTGGTTGGCATCATGTTTTTTTCACACAAAAACATCCAGTAACATCTAGTTGTTGCCCACACTCAGTCGTCAGGTGTGTGTCACTTCCACACTGTAAAAGACTAGAAATCTGTGATAGAAACAGTCTTTAAGTGTAAACAATCCAGTCTATGGAACTTGTCTTTAGGTGTGTGCAGAACTGAAACACCCAAATAGTGCGCTATTTCCAGCCATGACCCACAGAAAAGAAAAGTGCCAAAATCACAAAATGGAACACTGAACAAACATGGTATCTATGGCAGGACACCACAGAGGAAGTAACTTCTGCAGCACGCCTTAAGTTCCCCAAATACTGTAGTTCACCTACCTATCATTGCCTACTTATGCTCTTAGAATTAGATTTTGCAGTACAGTTTATACAATCCATCAGTTTAAATTCTCCAGTCTCAAATTCAGTTTGCTATATATATTTTATATATATAGCTATATATATTTGCTCGATAGTGAAATTTTTCTGTTTAAAACCCATCCTGTCCTGTTATGTTTCAGGTGGCATTGGCCTTACCCTGCTGGTTGCACGTGTTTGCTATCAAGTGCTTCGCAGTAAGAAACTAGCAGAAAGTAAAAGACAGAAAGAAGAAGAGGAGGGAAATAGCACAGTGGTCAACCACAATGTTAGTGAGAAGAGGGGGGGTGTTTTCTTGCAAGCCAGTAACAGTAATCCTTGGGACAGGGAATCCATGATGTTGGACACAAGGTTAGAAAGCCATGGTGGCCAATTTCAGTCCAGAGCAACTGAGGACAGCAGCCATTTTAGGTGCCTGGACTGTAGTACCAAAGGACAAAGAGGTACTGGACCGAACCTGATGAGATGGAGCAACAGACTAAATATAGAGATTGAGGCAGATGAAGAAATAGGGAAGAAGAGGATGAGAATGGTGACAGAGGAAGAGAGGAGAAAGCCTAGGAGTCAACAGGGAATCTTGAGCAGGGACATTCCTAACAATGTCAACTCTTTCTCTCAGCCAAGGAGAGAACCTGTCAGTGAGAGAACACAGAACCTGCCAGTGTATGACACAGGCAGGGACATGGACAGCTATAGGATCAATGTGGAAGGGAAGATCACAGGAAATGAGACTTTACACTGCGAGAGCTGCCACAGGACCTACAGACCACCAGAGCAGACCATAAGACCAAAGGTATTGGAATCCAAAATGAGAGATTCTGCTCTAATGGCTGTAAATGGTTTCTATCCTCAACAAAGATTGATTGATAAAAGTAGGAACCACAATCAGTTCGACATGATGAAGAACACAGAGTTGAGAAGGGAATCAAGAAACGTAACATTTGATCTGGAGAGTGACAAGAGGGAGGAGGAGGTGAAGACACCGAGAGACAAAGAAAAAGAAAGAGAAAAGAGAGGTAAGCTCCAGTCCAGTCGGCTCCTGAAGGTTAAACTAAACTTAAACCCCTTACGAAAAAGTAAAGTCCATCCTAAGAGGAGAGCCGAACAGGACCACTCTGAGAAAAGTAGCTCCAAGAAAAGTAACGACAAAAGACAGCATGGAAAAGACAGACAAGAGAAAGGAGGGAAACGAAAGTCTAGCAGCAAAACAAACGGTAGCGGCGAGAGGCTGAAGAAATCTAGCAAGAGTAGAAGATCTTCTGATGATGGTGTGGAAGAGAAGGAAGAAGAGGACAAAGTGGAAGGAAAGCACAAAAAAACTACTGAAAATGAGCGAGCTGTCAATGAAGAGAATACACATGCAGATAACTCCCAGTCTGGTGATATTACCAGTGCTGCTGACCAGTCGGCTGCTATAGTTACAGGGCAGGTACAAACTGCACACAGTGGGAGTGTTCAGTATCAGGGACCTGGACTGGCTCTGGGGAGACCTTTCTCGCTTTCTGCTGCAGAGACGAATGGTATTTCCTACCTTCCCCTGCTGGGCTCAGCTGGCTCTCAACTAACTGGCAGCAGCCTATCTCTTCAAAGTGGGAATTATCTGCTCAACACCATGGCCCCACCATTTAAGACAGCGTTCCCCAGTGGTGCAGCTACTTCTGCTGCTGATGGTACGGCTATCAGTGGTGCCCTGGACAGGTTTAGTAAGCAAACTGGGGTAGGCCTCACTTCTGCTGCTACCGCTCTTCTGGCTAGCACTGTACATGCTAATCCTTTGCAAACAATAGCAATACAAACTGCTCCTCTTCATAATGCCCAAGCTGGAGAACTCTCCCTGAACTTAGCAGCAAACCCAACTATTAATCCTGAGGCCATCCCCTTTCAGACCCAGATACCTCCGGACACCTTTACCCTGCTAGCCAGACTGAAATCTAATTCAGCGCAGGGACCAGGCCTTCAAACTGGGGAGGAATTACATCAGCTGCTCTCTGAATCTCAAGCACCCCAGATCAAGGAGAGCTTTCCTGTCCAGGGTCAAGCACCTACAGATGGTTTGTCTGTAGCCACCTCTCAGGCACTGGGATCAGTGAGATCAGCAGAGAATCTGTCAAATGCTCAGACCGAGGTGGGGCGTGTATCTTGTGGGTCCATATCAGCTGGGGGTGCTGCTCTAGCAGAAGGACCAGCAGTGGAGATGCCTGCAGACAGCATGCTGGCAGCAGGTGCTTTAGTATCAGGTGTCAGTCCTTCCTCCACAGGTGATGCTGCTGACGCTGCTATACTGCTTCATCAGGAGTACCTGTCAGAGGAGGGAGACTCCTCCCCCAAGAGGAAGCTGAGGCTGGCACTTCCTGAGAAGACAGCCAGCCGACCACCTACTGCACTGGAGAGGAAAATCCGATAGTCGTTCACACAGTATTGCAGCTTTTTCTTTCTTTCTTTCTTTCCTTCTTTCTTTCTTCTTTCTTTCTTCTTTCTTTCTTTCTTTTTTCTTTCTTTTGTAGTTATAGTTCCTATATTTCCTAACTACCAGTTAGGAGATATACACTAGCTACACAACCTTGCGTAGAAAAAGCAGATGTAAGTCCTGTTGACTTCACATTCTGATCAGACAGTGTTAAGGACACCACATGAAGCCACCCCCTCACACTGTCCACAAAGAAAAGTGTCATCCATAAAACGGCAAACGAAGTCTGATGAATGTTGGAAGCAGTGTTTGGTCAGACGCAACTATTATAAATGATTCTGGATCCCATTTTTCTGGCATGTTTAGTGGACTTACAGTAGGTCTACCACAGTACCTGCATAGTATAGTGTGCAGGTGGGAGTGTGGTCATGTGGGGATCCAGCTGGGACACATGTATAGATGGCAACATGATGATGATGGTAAAGAGTGTATTAACTTTCTTCTGTGGCTGTTTTTTGTTAAATATGGTCCTTTTGTCATTAAAAGTTGCAACAAAAGGTAATTTTTTACTTTTGTGTGTTTTACAGTCCCTTGATGCATTTTACTTTTATAATTATAGACAAAGGGTACACATTCCTGCTGTCTTTTTGCTGTCTCTTTTGATTTCCAGAATAGAAGTCACTTAATTTAGTAGCTGTGTAGAGTTTTCCATGATACTACATGGTCTTCATCTGCAGATCGATGCACGAGGTGCAGATACCTGTTGTTACCATCGGGGAGCAGTGTGTAGCCAGTTGTGGATTCATGGTATGGATGTTGTTTGATCCACTGTCAGTATAAAAATATTGTCTAGTGCATATTTTAGTTATCACCTTTATAATAATGATATATATCTATTTTGATGGGGGTGTTCTCTTATGGCCCCACGTTGTCTGTGGATTCACTAGAAAAATATGATGTTAAAAACCTTTTAGGCTTTCATCTGGGATTTATTATTCTGCAAATCAGATGCTTAGCTCTGATTTTGATTCTATGCTAATATTGGAAGCACAAAGCAGAGCTAAACCAAATGTAACCATGTTTTTTATGAATCACAATGACAACCAGACATGCTGGTAGTTCTATCAGGCTGTATTAAGGCACAGTGGTGATTTGAGTTAGGTGCTAATCAGGCACTTGCAAAGTGTGAGGGTACATTAATTAACCCTCTGTGTCTGGGGAGATTTTTAATATTGATAACTTGTATACTGGAGAATCGTTCAAACCAGTTGGGGTACTGGTAGTTTTTCCTTTTTCTATTTAAGCCTCTGCCTCAGAGAAACGCTCTGCATGTCCCTGGGCTAATGTCATGCAGTCATGCTCACAAAAACAATGCTAACATGCAGCTTTAAACAACAGTCAGGTGCCACAATGAACAATGAGGTTTTGCTTGCTGTAAATACTGCTGGTTTTTATAAAATTCCTCCAAGAAATGCTTCTCATATGAGTGATGAAGGCCTAAGTCTTCCTCCGTGAAAAATGAATACAGTATTTATCTAAAAACAATATCAGGCTACAACCTTCCAAATTAGTCGTATAAAGTGAGAATCTTCCAAAATGCTTTTAGTCCAAATTTTGTTTCTTTCCTACCATTGCAGCTCAAAGAAGGAATTTTCATTGTAAAACTTAAACTTTGGAAGATAAATGCAAAGGCCAAGATACACACATTATTGCTTACGGCTAATTAAAGCAGCCGTCACAACAGTTGGGAAATAAACAGCATAAAAGAGCCAAGTCTTTGGAGCAATGACTGCACATCAATGCAGTGCTGACTTTATTCTCAAACACATTATTAGAATCTAAAAATAAGAAAATCTTCATGGTTGTTGTTGCCCGGTCTTTTTATCTGCCAAAACACACATTAATTCAAAGAGACACAAAGCGAGAGAGATATGTTTCTCATCATCAACACTAAAACAAAACTTGAGCTGATTAAAAAAAACAAAACATTCAAACAATCTAGCAACAGTTACAGTTTCTTAAATAGCCTCTGAGCACAGGGAAATAGAGGTGATAAAAGAGACCATGCAACCCAATCAGCCACACGTTCTCATTAACACTTCACACACTCACACACACATACACATACAGAGTTTGGATCCAAATCAATATTATCAAGACATAATGCCAGGAGGAGGAGCTGTCATTGTACAAAGGACAGTTTTTGTTTTTTTTTAATAAAGAATCTTTTGATATTTTATCATTTCAAGGCCTAAATACTTTTTTTTCTACAAACAAGAGTGAAGTGGGTACGAGCAGGAGAACAATGCCAGTTCTTTAATGGTACATAATAATTCACAGCCAGTGCCTGGTTAAAGAGATGCTGTTCCACCTCTTCCTCCTACTTTAGCTGAATAAAGCAGTACAAATTATCATTATCGCCCGGTTCAACAATGCTGTGCTCTGCTCACAACACAACAAACGCTTCTAATCATACAATTAAAGAGGGAAAAATAAAACTGTGAAAAGTTGTATTTGGTTATTAACCCTTCATTTATGAGCTGTGTTCTTCTGGCTTTGGTTGTAGAAGGATACAGCAATTACGAAGTCAATGGAAAAACAAAATCTTGCCTTTCAGTCGACAGCTCAAACAATTATGTTACAGTAATTTACACTTGCGCTTAAGAGCCTTTGGGAAATGATGGTAAACACCATCTTTACAAAATGGCCAACTAGATAAATTGTTGGGGTAAATGTGGTAGGAATATCCTTGGGAAGTATAAACACCTGTTCACAGCACAGGACCTGCCCAACCCTCCTCACTGGTTAACACATTTTCAATTCAGTCTTACGCAGAAAATGATTAGTAAAAACATACAATGGATAGAATATGTTCTGTCCCGTCGTCCCTTAGCACAGTATGAGTGAACTTAAATGTAGAGCTTCTGTTTGGACAGACTGAGGTTGACTCTTCCTTGGGTTAAGGTTAGACTAAGCTGGCTTGGGTTCAGGGTGAGGTGAGACTGGAGGTTTCCATGGACGAGGCAGTGCAAGGGCTTGGCTGAGGTCTCATGTTGTCTTGTCGTCGGATTAACTCAGATACAGGGCTTTGTCTCTCTGGAGACCTCTGGAAGCAGAAAGAAGGCACAAAATGAAATGAAATAAAAGGAAAAGATGGAAAAAAGCAGTCTTAATAAGACTGCAGACTTAATAAATACTATAGTAAGAGAAGTATTTTCCTATTTTTACTAAATTACCAGGGGTGTAACTAGAAGAGGGGAACAGTGTCCTAGAGCTCCTTGTCAATCCTTGGTGCTTGGTGAACACTGTCTAATTTATTTAAATAACAACAGTATTGTTTCAACATTAAGTCCATTTAAACAAGAACCAAGTAACAGTAACACGTCTATTGTTGGCTTTAGCAGCCACTCTACCCACACAGAAATAATTCAGGAAAAAATTTGGTATAGAAATTTCAAGTTTTCATTGCATCCAACGGTCCAGCTAGCCTCAAACAGCAGCTTTACACAACTTAACAGAGCTGTTGAAACTGCTAGCTTGATGCTAGCTGACAGAATTAACCGGAACCCTGAACTTATCTAGACATTACCTGGAGGAGCTGCATGCCAGAATGCAAATGTCTGATTCTGTCGGCCCAGACACTAAATGGCCATGACTCTCCCATGCTCTCTAGTGCAAAGTCCAAGTAATTTCCGATTCAGCCGATTGTATATGTGAATACAGCGGGTAGTTGTCTGGGGAATTCACAGCGAGCGAGGGGACATTCCCTTTGAGTAGATTTGATCATGGTAAATATTTCCCATGCTTTCTGGTGCTGTACTGTGTTTTTCTTCTTCACAGAACTGGGGTTATACACGTAACACATTGTCTCAAGTCGTGTGACTGGATCTTTGATGTGCTGTACTCAATACAGTGTCATTTCTGCTTTGTACTTTTCATGTGTCATGCATGCTTTACCCTGGGACCACCCCTCACCAAAACCAGACAGGCTACAGCCCCAAGTGAGAACGATTCACTGATGCAAATGGGGTGGACAAAATAATAGAAACATTCGAGTATACCACAATGTAATTTAAACCCATCACAGACTACATTCTCTTGCAATGACTACTACCCACCCATTGCCATGGTAATCAGTGCTCCAGTCCAGAGACGGGTGGTGGTTTGGTGTGTGTCGACCTAGCTGGTGGTATTCCACTGATGATGACATTACTGCTCCACCATTAAGCATGCCTCCTCCTACAGGCTGGTACTCAGACTGGAGAGATGAATGGTAGCCCTGGATGTAAAAAGACAAAGTGAAATAATTTGGCTGGAGGGAGAGGAATCTAGATGTGTAAACGGAATATATGCAGTTGTGTATGACGCTATTTCATAGAGGCTGGTGGACTTCACTTTCTGAAGTTAAAATTGTAATTTTGGAGAAGCTGAAAAAAACACCACTTAGAAAGTGGTTCTGTGGTTTTGTTTTGCAGACAGAAAAAGCTGAGCAGTTTATTAAAACCAGACAAAATGTAGTTTTAGATCAGAGGTTTTCAAACTGTGAGGCGCACCTCGCTGAAGAGGCTCAATGATTTGGTTTTCTTATCAACACTCCCAACCGTTGTAGGTATTTTATAAGGGATTAATACTACTTCATACTACTACACAGATATCTTCTCCCCCTATACTTTGATGATGTTGGATGTAGTGGATCTTGTGTATGACTACTGCTTTAACTTTCCAAAACAGATGATCCAACATGCACACCCACTCCAGACAGCTGTATGAAAAGTAGGAAATTAGAAAGAACAAGTAAAATCCTTCACTTTTATTGCACCTGCATAGAGGTGAGACGTCTTGGCAGTAATGGAGGTTTATTTACTTCCTCCTTCAACTTGCATTAGTGTGTAGGAAGCTGATGGCTTTTGCAAACCAACCTCTAACTCTTCTTTAGCAAAATGGTTTTTGATGAACGGGCTCATGAATGGAGCCACGGGTGCAACTGAAGTGGAAAGGAAACAGATCAGTCGCAGGTTCTTCAGTAGTAATTACACAGTTTTGAGTGTCTTGCTGATTTTATCATCTGCCTGGAGGGAGGAGGAAAGGTAGGAGGATAGGAGGGAATGGGATGCGAGCATGTGTCTAACCATAAGTTGCTTGAGAGAGAACAAGAATGGAAGAAAGGGAAAAATGAATGTGCAGTGAGAAAGATTGCAGCAGTGTATATGTGTGTGTGAGAGAGAGAGACAGAGAGAGGCTGAAAGCCTGAAGTTAATCTCAGTGTTGTGAGTGAAAAATGAGAAAGAGGAGGACAGCAGGTGGTTGGGTTCTCCCCCTTCTCCTCCCCCTCTCGTCCTCTACCTCACCTATTCATCCATTGTTCAGCAAATTCTTCTCCTTCACTCCTTCACAAAGACCCCATCTGCCTCTTTTGTCTCTCTCTCTCTCTCTCTCTCTCTCTCCTCTCTTTCTCCCTTCCCCCATCATTTCCCACTCTTCAGTCAGAGAAAAAAGTTTGGAGCTCTGTCACTATGTCCTTTTTTTTGCTAAGAATATGCAAAATTATGGAGGGAAAGGGGATTAGGAGCGCAGGATTTTAAAGTGTGCTATAAAAAGGGGGAAGTGAGACTCAGGGGCAATCTACTCCACATTTTTTAAACTGATTGGAGAAGACACTACCCTGTCTGACACAAGTTCATATTTACAATTATTTCTACATCTGTTTTGATAAAGAAACTATCAACAGACTACCTGACAAAGATAAAGAGGCAGAGTTTTTATAACAGATGGGGAAAAGGGAACGGATAAAAGTTCTCCTTTATTAATTACAGCAGCCACACTCTAGCACTGAGCCCCCATCTTATTTCCACTGCAGTACGTTTTGTTTCCACTGCTATATCCACCACAATTTACTTTCTACATCAGTACGTTACCACTGAGGAAAAGTTCAAACTTAAAATTATAGCTGTGTCACTCTAAAGACATGATGAAATTAAGCAAACTGAAGGTCATGGCCCACAATGTTTTGGATAAGAAAAATAAAGAAAGAAAGAAAGAAATTACATGATGCCGATGGTGGTACCAAATCTGAAGATGCAGTTTAATTAACGTCCAGTGACATAATTTCTTATTATTGTAAAGTGGTAAAGTGTATGTACAGTGCTGTGATAACGTAATTTCTCACCTTCCTGATTTTTTTTTCTTTGCACATTTGTCACACTTAAATGATTCTGCTCAAACACATTTTAATATTACACAAAGATAAGCTGAGGTTATCCCCACCTATTAACTATCCAATAGGTTTGAACTCTCGTTCAATCATAAATTCTAATGTTGCTATGACCAACTCAAGAAGTTCTGCCTTGTCTCTATATTCTTATTATATTATATTATATTCAGTTTGACTCTGATGAAGAAACATGAAGAAAGTGCATTGAACAGTTAGTTTAGTTTGTTTACACTATTAAAAGCAGCAAACATATCAGTGTGCTTGTGTCTTCTCACTTTCAAATGTTTGATGTCCTGTATCAGAGAAGAACCTGATCCAGCTGCACAGTGTTGTTGACATGCCTGGAACACTTTCTGCTATATGTATTTATTACTTGTACACTAAGACAAGAAATCAGCAAAGTCATAACAAGAGGCACAATAAATACAAAACAATAGTGAATCTACCCAGTTATTTTCACCAAAAGCTGCTGATATAGTTTTTACTCTTAATGAGAAACCGTGTAAAAGACAGATGGAGACCAAATGGAGTTATAAGATTCCATATTCATTGTGTGACTGACCTGTGTGATGGCAGGGGAGTGTGTCATTGCCAGTGAGTGTCCACTGAGCTGCTGGTGCTGATGGTGTGGACTGTGCAGTCCTCCCAGATGTGACTGGCTATGAAGGGGAGGGCTGACTTGGAGAGGAGGGGTGGACGCTGCTGCCATGCTGCCAAGGGACAGAGCTCCCTGGTGGGGTATGCTGGTCTGTGGCACCGTCCCCCTGGAGGACATAGTGTGGAGCTGGGGATGGATCTGGGGGTGGGGAGGAGGCAGGTGGGAGGCCAGGCCGGGGCTTGATGCGTGGGATGGATGTGATGGGTGAGGGTACGGCATATACATGCCTAGATGCTGGGGGGGAGGGAGAGGGTGAGAGTGGGCAAGTGAGCTGGAGGAGGAAGCATGCTGGCCTGGGTGACTGGGGTAGACTGAAGGTTTAGGAGCAAACATTGAGGTAGAGGAGGAAGGAGATGAGGAGTGTGGTGGCTTCATTTCAGATGGGTCATTATAACTCTGGAGAACGAGGAAAAGAATATCAAAATTATTCGCCAAGTTTGTGCACACAGGTATTAATTTAAGACATCAACCTAGTGTGTGCGTGTGTCTGTGTGTGTACAAATTACCTGTGAGACCAGGCTGGCTCTGTAGGCAGCCAGTTGTTTCAGGTACTCCTTCTTTGCTGTCTCTGTTTTCTTCTTGTACACCTGAAACATTTACGCATCAGATTTGACAGAAAATCAGTTCAGTTCTTGGTTAGTAATAAAAAACACAGAATAATATACTATACTAATAACAACTGCAGAAAGACAAGCTGAATCATAGAAGGAGGAGAAAGAGGATCCACCTGTTTCTGTTCCTCTCCCAGGCCATCCCACATCGAGGCAACAATCTTTGACACTTCCCCAAAGGTGGCGTTGGGGTTCTGGGCCTTGATGTTGGCTTGGGTGTCCCTGAAGAACAAGGCGTAGGCAGAAACTGGTTTTACTGGCTCATTGGGGTCTTTTCGCTTCTTCTTCTTTGGTGTTTTAGGTTTCTTGGAGATGTCGGCCACTGCTGGCCGCTTCTCTGCTCCGCTAGCATGCTAAAAAGAAAAGAAGGAGGAGGAGTAGTTTTTTTGAATAATCTACAGTGTAGAGAATAATACAATGCTCAAAAAAATAAAGGGAACAAATAATTATTGCAATGTAAGTCCAAGTCTATCACACTTCTGGGATATCAACTTGTCCAGTTAGGAAGCAACATTGATTGTGAATTAATTTCACCTGCTGTTGTGCAAATGGAACAGACAACAGGTGGAAATTAGAAGCAATTACCAAGACAACTCCTATAAAGGAATGGTTCTGCAGGTGGTGGCCACAGACCATTTCCCTGTCCTCATCCTTTCTGGCTGATTTCTGGTCACTATTGCATTTAGCATTTTGCAGGTCGTTTCTCAGACCTGAATCCAATCAAGCACCTCTGGGACATCATGTCTCATTCCATCCACCGATGCCACGTTGCACCACTGACTGTCCAGGAGTTGACTGATGCCCTGATCCAGGTCTGGGAGGAGATTCCCTCAGGAGAACATCCATCGTCTCATCAGGAGCATGCCCAGACGTTGTAGGGAGTGCATACAGGCACGTGGAGGCCACACACACTACTGAGCCTCATTTTGAATTGTCTTGAGGAATTTCCACAGAAGTTGGATCAGCCTGTGATCTGACTTTTCCACTTTTATTTTAAGTGTATTTCGGAATCCAGACCTCCATGGGATAATAATTTTGATTTCCATTAATCATTTTTATGTTATTTTGTTCTCAACGCATTCCACTATGTAATGAATAAAGATTTTCAACTGGAAGATTTAATTCATCGAGATCTAGGATGTGTTGTTAAGTGTTCCCTTTATTTCTCTTAACAATGTACTTTATATAGGTTTGTCTAAATGTCAAAATGCATTTTTACATATCAAAAATGTAACAGATATGCAAGTGAAACAAACTAAATGTTAAAATGACTTGCCATGTTCTCCTGGTTTCTACAAACAGTGTATCTATCACGTTTCAACGTCCGCTTCTCATCTACAGTGGTGATAAATAATAGGTATATTTACTCTATTGTACTTACACTTACTTGAATATTTAATTTTCCTGAAATATTATTATTGTCATTTGTAAGTAATAACACCACGAAACATTTAGATACTTTATTTTACAACTTAAACCTTCATTATTTTTCCCTGTTTGTGATTATCTTTGGCTTGGGTCATGTTCAGTTTTATTGACGTGGCCTCAGGTGACATTTACTGGCATGAACTGAGACCACAGTTGCTTTATCTGTCTCGTTGGCTTTTCATCGAGTTCGTGAAAATGAGAGGATAAGAGAGGACAAACTCAGTGAGCAAAAGGGTGCTTTCTTCTCCTGTAGCTCCCCTCCCCCTTTGTTTTATGGACCTATCCTCTACAAAAGGTCAAAAGGTCATTGAGGCAGCTTATTGTGCCTTTAGTGATGATGGGAGTTAATGTGCAAGGAGATCAGAAATGAGATTTTATGAATTATACATGAGATATTTTCATTTGAAAGAGGCTGAATTATCTTCTCAACTCTAACTCTCAAATCTTAATCTATAAAAATGATCATGCTCAGTCTACATATGCTGGGGTTTTTTTTTTTTCCAGCTGGAGTACCGATGTTGCCCGTCTGCGAGAGAAAGGCTTGATAAAGCTTTGATAAACAACACTGTCGGCTGTTTCACCGCTGCGTCGCTCTGGCTCACTCTCTGACAGCAAGGTCAGCAGTTGTATTATGAGAGCAGATGTGCGTACACCCTGTCCAGCCCCGGAGAACAACAAGAGGGACATTGATTTTCCTGTAATAACATCACTCTATGTACTGTGGGGAGTAAATTAATCTCATATGTGCAATAATGCGACCAACGCTGATTGCTCATTAGGAGTATGAAGCAAAAAGCTGAAGGATGATGTAGCGTAGGCAGTGGTGGGGGAGATGGGTTTCGCAGACAGGGTGTAACAGACAAGCACATTGAGAAGTCTCTCCATTAGCCGAAAGTGTGTCTAACTGTTATTGGACTCAGTACTAAGTGGGCCCTGGGGTCAGAGACCTCATAGTCGTTTCCATACATCCTGTCTGGAGTCAATGTGGGATATTGGAATATGTCCTGAGCCACTCAATGGATGTACACACTGTATAATTTGGGGTAATGATGCTTGCTGAAGAGATGGTTTAAGGTCACACACCTGCGCCGCAGGTTTTGTTGACGGCACATTTCTGTCTCTCTGATGTGGGTCAGCATCTGTCCTCAACCCACCACCACATTACAACCATGTGTTTTATACGTATTTGAAGGTGGATCATGTTGAATGCCACCTACGTGTGCACTAGCATTCCTGTGATTTTCCAGCTGTGGTTATTTGGACGTTGAAATGTTTTTCAGCATTTTTGGCTCCGTACTCCAAAGTGTGGGAGAATTTTAGAGGCTCAAAAGTATTTGGACGAACTGACATAATCATACATTAAATTGTTGGGTTTAGCCTGGAAGTCTGGAACCCATACATATAGCCCTCCGTCAGGGCTTTATTGCAGCTGTTCCTGGGGTGTTTTGCCTTCAGTTTTACTTTCAGCAAATGAAACACATGCTCAGTTGAATTCAGGTCAGGCGACTGACTTGACCATTGCGGAACATTTCACATTTTTGCATTTAAATCTGGCTATATTACCCCAAATGCCAAGAAACCAATCAGCCTCACGGGGATCTCACCAAGTTGTTGTAAATTCCCATGTACTTCCTCTGGTATTGTCATGCATTTTCATAAAACGTTTTGAAAAACACAAGTTGTGGAGAAGCTCTAACAATGTGAACTGGATCAACTCAGAATAGAGCTCCAACCTCATATTGGCCTTCAGCTGGAGGAGGAAGGAATTGAAACTCATTCAAATGGATTGTTAGGTACAGGACAGATGCTGGAGGCATGTGTTAATATTTTTTAAACTGGGATTTCACTTATTTTCATTTTGGTAACAGAGATACTAGTAGGGAAATAATTAAAAGTCTGGAATAGAAGTCGTTTGCTCAAAAGGCGACTGGACTGTGCTAAGAAATTGACCTTAAAGGTAAGATGCAATTAATGTATGATACATACCTGGAAATGTCAATAAAAAAGTTTTTTCTCCAAACTGACCATGAAGATTCAATGGTCTTTGTTGGACGAATAAATCCACCGAGGTTACTATCATACACAGCTTCCTTTTGTGCTGCAGCCGAAGAAGAAAACGATGATCGGGAAAACACAATTTCATATAACTGTTGTACCGAAAAGGAAAGTGGTGGTACGTTTCAGAATCAGAAAGGGTCGGATCCTTCCTAATTGTATCACCGACTGTGTAGGAATGATTAGGGCAACAGATTACTTTCAGTGCACATGTACAGTATGTGGGTTCTGCTTTGTGACTGACAAAGTGCTGCTGAAACAGACTGTCAGTCAGGAATGTGACAGACATGTACATCACAGGATTTCCAAACGCCGCTACGTGAGCCTGATATGAATCACACTGGATGTGTTAGTTTGTATTCTGTTCGGTTAATGGCATACATCGCGCTCACGTTGTACTTGAGCACGGATTTGAGGTACAGTAGACGCACTTCAGCTTAAGGATAAGTCAAGTACATTATTTAACTTGAGTATTTCAAGTATTGTACTTGAAGTACCATTATCTATTTCTGAGAGAAGTATTGTAGTTTTACTCATCTTTTTGCTTGTTAAAAAAAGACGTTTGTTGAGACATGGGTGAATAATTTCCCACCAGAACATCTCACCTTTTCAAAGCTCTATAATATTTAACAAAGCACAAGATTTTTAAAATAAGAATACCTGTTTGGATTTCCTCTCCCATGACCTTGTGGAGGGACCCGACCCCCATGTTGGGTACAGTGAATTAAACAACCTAATTGTACGTAAAGTAGCTATAGTTTAAATTATTTTCTTTTGATCTAATAATATCACACAGACATAGGTAATACTTGTACTTTTACTGTAATTTTACTCAATACATTTTACATGTAATGGAGTATTTGTACTTTATTTTATGGGACAATAAGGATTCCTCTACCTACATTTCCGGTGTTTCTCTCTTACTCCACTCGCTGTATTTCGCTGCAGCAGGTATCCTCCATTATTTGACTTGCAAGTCCCATTTGTTTATATTTAGTGTGGAGGAGTTTCTGAAGTGCTCTTCATGAAGCGTCGTGTCAAGTCTATGCTAATGCAATAAATGTTTTTATTACTCAAGACGCCATCCCGACATGATTACAGTCACTGAAGCAGCACACACCAATTTGCAGCTACCTTAAAAGGAAGTTGGAACAAGTATCTTTAATAAGTGATGCTGGGAACCATTCAGATTCCTGATGTCGTGAATCAGTACGACATCCAGCAAATGCAGCGTGATAGCCTTCATACTGTGACAAGTAGCACATTAAATGCACCTTAAATTGCACTTTGCATTTTACTAAGAGATTTACACCAAATATGATTCATCTGCTGCTGAATTAATCCCCCCAGGAAGAGGATAAAACACTCAACATGACAGGAGCAATTAAAACAGGTTGCTTTTCCGTTTTTACATCAGTTAATTGCTGAGGTTAGTGGGCACGGGATCAATGTCAAACATCATGTGAATACAGAACAATTCAAAACAATTTCACTGATCAGTTGGTTCACCTCCGAACGCTCAGCACTGTGTGAGGGCAGAGCCTTGGTATCAACGACCTTTTCACTCCTTAAAAACCAGGGGGGAGTCATGTGGCCAGCAGAGACACAAGCGGCTGGAGTGGAAAAGCTCAAACTTAACTCCAGGCTAATTCCCTTCTCTCCAGACACCCATGTGGGTTTGAGAACTCAGGTCAGCTCGCAGCAGTAAATCTATCACAGCCTGATGGTGCAAATTAGCGACAGGCATGTGTTTTCATGATTTGGACAGTGCGTCACTATTTTTGTCCCAAAAAAATCCCCTTTTTTTTTTTAAACAAATGCGTCAGATTCATGTCACACTACATGTTCATTTTTTATTTTAGTTCAAAAACTTAAAGTTATGATGTTTTGAGCTGCTCTAGAAAAGTTATGCCAATGCCAGCCTGTTAGACATCATCACAGCAATAATTAGTTATCTGTTTCTAAAGTCTCAACTAAAAGGCACACAGCGAACATGATAAACAGATCTGCTAATTATGAGCATGTTAGCATGCTGGCAGTAGAACTGGCTGGCTCCAGACTCTTACTACAGCACAAGTTCCCATGGAAAATGTTTTCTTTCAGTTGAACAGGTCTGGGTTAATTTGTGTAATTTATGCAGACACTTTCCTAAAATAAATGGAAAACACACTGAGCCTTAATGTTTTTATTTGAATGCTATTAAATTACCTCTCCCCAGTTTAGTATTACACATATCTGGGAACTAGATTTTTACTTTGATGAATGTTTTATTCCTTCACGTTTACACATTTTACTTTTGTTTGTTGTGTTTTCTTTGTAATTTAAGAAATCACAATCTGAGATTTTCAGTCCCAACTGTGTCAAGATTCAAAAACACAGAATCCTATGTTTCCCATAATGCATTTCAACAGTAACCTTTCTGCCTCATCTTCCAAACTTAATTATAGTTTCGATTAAGTAGGTTTATCGTCTCCTGTCAAGTCTACTGTGTGTAAAATCAGTGGAATGCCCCTTTAAATAAAAGACAGATTCGCACAAACATATTACCAACAAGAAGAGAAATAAAATGTTTATTTTTACCGTCTGTGTTTTTTCGTTGCATACTAATAATAAAGAGTCCTGTGGGTGGGGAACACCCTCAAAAACAAATACAACAAATAGTGTTTCCATCGAGTTCAACCAGTAACAGTTTGGAATTAATGTAGTGATTAAAATAAAAAAATCTAAATTAAATGTGATTCACAAAAAAAAAAAAAAAAAGAGCAGACGTAACATGTAACAGATGAATGTGTTCCTCTGGTCGCCACATGAACCCGAACACATTTTCCAGGTAGAGAGAAGCTTCAACTGGAGCTTCGCTTAGTGTTATTACAGTCAAGAAATAGAGAGCCGCTCTCCAGAGCTTTTATCTGCGTTAAAGCAGTTTCACAAAATATATAATAAACTGCGATATGGTTTAAATCAAGAACAGCAGACACAGATTACAGTGTTCAAGCCATACTTTGTCACTGAAACTGCACCGTGTCGTGGCTTTGGAGTTTGAACTGAGCTGTTCTTTCTAGTATCACTTCTCATTTACACAAAAAAAAGACGTACATGGAATGGAGAAAGTACAAAAAAAAGATAATACACCATATGTTTTAGAAAGGCATAGTATTAAAAACGAGCAAAAGAAAATCAGAATATATAAACTCTATGACTTAGGACAGCACATCTTTCTCATACTGTACCTTCTAATACGTACCGGCAAGATATTTCTCAGAAAAACTGTTTTTTTTTGGTCCTCTGTGAATGTATATGTAATGGATGGTCAGCAAATTTAACCGTGTGCTCCATCGTTCTGATTTCATGTGCTTCTCTTCAGAATAGCGAGTTCTCTCATTCACAGTTTTCAGTATTAGCTCATCATTAGTGTTAGTTGGACGCTGCCGTCTCAGTTCCTCTGAGGGAACCTGGAGCAGGCTGCTGTTTCCCCACATACTGAGTTTTCATTTAAACAACAAAGCCTGAACCTTGTTTGGTTCTGTTACTCAGGCTGCACATGTAACACTCAGAACAACATATAAAATGACTGCTAATTGTTAAATTAAACATGAGAAAATATATAGATTTTTATTTTTTTACTTTTTTTTTTTTTTAAAGGCTACTGTTATGCTTCTCTCCTCTATAGAAGGGATGTTGAGACAAAGCTTAATCCAGAATGACTTTTTGCCCGACTGCGGCTTGAAGCTAAAAGGCCCTGTCTAACATTTATCCTCTATGGTAGTTTCATATATACACAAATAAAATACGTGTTCAGCAACAGCTGGAAGCAGAGGATATTCAGTTCATCTGCCAGGGGCTGTGCTTCACACCTTCCTCCCCCAGCAGCCTTGGAAGAACTTTGCAGCCCCGTCGACTGCCGATAAAGAGGCCCCGATGAGAAAACTGGTATCAGTGCAGATTTACTTGATATAAAAATAATTAAGAAAAAAAGATGGGCTTAAGGGCAAGTGGTTATAAATGGCAGAATGTGAGACTGGTTTTGGCAAATAAGCGTTCTACTGTGCACGTGTGGCCCTCGAACAGAAGGTTGATGTCGAAGGTTGTTTCGAAACCATGGAGCGAGACGCCACGTAATACGAGCATAAGTGTGTGTGTGGGGGGTGGTGTGTATGAGCATGTCTCACACACACTCCTCCGCTGACATCAGCAGCGGGTTGATGTATTCGAATCCTTCAAACTCAGACTGGTCGATCTTCTTGACCACATCCCTGCAACGAAGAAACGGACAAAAAAGATGCGATGGTTTAGCATTAAATAATTTTTTAAGGAGGCGGCAATGAGCAAAGGTGAGACGGGAACTCACTCGTCGTCAGGCGTAAGCTGGATGGGCTCGTTGGTGAACTGGGCGTCGAAGTTGTCCAGTCCAAATTCCCCTGAGATGTTGGGCTTGAATGGAGGCACCACCTGCTTCTGCTCCAGCTGAAATAACAACAGGCATCAGGTGGGACGAACAATAATCAAGCCTTTATTCATTTACTGTCATTAAAAAACATGTGATCTGAATATTTTAAATAAATATTCATTTATTTATTCTTCTTTTATATGCGCTCCTAAATCATATCATTTAGCTTTTTATTTGTCTATCTTATCTTATTTTATCACCTTGTATTGTTCCACAGATGTTTTCTCTTTACCCATTAAAATTGTTTTTAAAAACAGCTTTACAAGCAGTCGATTAAAAGAAAATTCCTACAACTACCAAATCACATTTTTTTAGAAGAATGTAATTTGATGACAACATCACATTATGCTCTGGGAAATTGTGGTGGCCACTTGTTGTGTTAGTCTATCTCACCAACTATTAATACATTTATTACAGTGTGGCAGTAACTACGTCAGTCTCTTAGTTGTTACTGTACTTATTTACCCTCCCCCTGCAGGACAACAGCTGCAGCACAGGAAAAAACTTTCAGGCTTTTGTGTGTGCGTGTTTAGGGAGTGTGTGTGTGTGAGGGGGGTGTAAGCTGATCCCTGCAGACGCTCTGACCGACTGCTGGGTCCTTGCTCCAGACCAAACAGGGAAAAAGAGGTCATGGTGATCCCTGGCGAGCTGCCCTGTCTGTCTGTCTGTCTGTCTGTCTGTCTGTCTGTGTCACATGTCATCCACCAGCGCACGTTTGTGTGTCTGCCTTTACACATGAAAACGTGCCCGACTGTTTACATGTGTAAAAACATTTAGCAAATATTGATATAAATCAAGTTTAACTTTAACCTGAACCAAGAGTTTATAACAAAAAATACATTTAAAATTTGAGGGGTACAACACCATTCAATGATTCTAATATACTCAGTTATTATTATTATGATGAAGATGATGATTATTATTATTATTAATGATCATA
>OMLM01011831.1:21398-44727 GCA_900302695.1 Helostoma temminkii
TAATAATAATAATAATAATAACAATAATCATAATATACTCAAATGTTAACTTAAAATATTTTAAGACACTTTTTACTTTCTTTACAGTCTTAAAAAACAAATGTGTAAACAATGGTCAAGCATTTAAAATTATTTCCCTGTAAAATAATGTGTATTTATTCACATTTGTCATTGTCATTACTTCCTGGCACATTCTTAATAATATAATAAAACATACAAAGGGACCTGAAAAGCAGAAGCATGTGGGTGGTGTACTAACGGTTTAAAAAAAAAAAAAAAAGTTTAATCTGTGATATGGTCAAAAGATATTACCATAATATGCTTTTCTTATTGATAACGACATAGGCGCCATTAACAAGGAAGGAAACACATTCAGCATGTGTGTGTTAGGCCTCGAGGATACACAGAATGTGTTATGGCGACTAACACTGAATATAAACATTAAGAAAATACAGGATACTTTAATTTGAATTTCAAGGGGTAAATTCTACATAACTCACTCGGTTTGTTTTTGTTCTGAATCGATCCTTCTCTTCAACAAACATGTTACAGGATTTATGCTCGTTAGGGTCATGTAAGGCTCTGCCAGGAAGTTGAGATGTTTTGTGTCAACCGTTTTCATTACCTTTAGAAACCAGCTTTGTTTTTTCTTATACCAGTTCATGACTGAAAAAGGCGACTGCTGCTGTGGTTTGAGCACAACAGTTTTTTTGAAACATGGTTTCGAGGGTGCGAGTGCTAGTCCTGCAAATGTTAATCCTTCAGAAATTAAGTTAATCCACCTTCAGAAATGAATTCATTTCCAAATTACAGATTCTGTGTGACTTCACAATTTCCTCATCCTGTGCAGATGCTGACACTCTTCTCATACATCTACAAAGATGAGAGATTTAGCCTCAACCTGGTCGTTAAGTAGACTTTTGTAATTTACATTAAAGGTCCCCCGTGACATTAAACACACATTGGAAATATACTAAAATACTGGTGTGTGCAGCAAAATCACCTCCTCTCGTGCAGCTTAAAGGGAGGTCAACAACATTTCTCCCGTGAAGGTATTGTGCAGGGACAGTGTGGTGGAAAATCGATTCAATAATCAAGAGTGTTGTTTATACATTTATCAAAAATACTCCAGTTTATTACCGATATGATTTGTTTTTGTAATTATCAATATTGTATTGGGTCCAGTCCTAAGTCAAACGTGTTTTTTTTTACCAGTGACCAAACCCTTCAGAAAATCTAACACCAGCCTGAGATTAATACAAATTCTGTGAAGATTAGTGTAGTTTAGCATCTGACAAGGAAGTCAGAATAATCCAATTCCTTAATAAAGACGCTGGAATTGGTTAATAGCTTCCTTGTGAACATAAATAATCAAATGACCTCCTTATGAGCTATAAGATTAATATGCATACATCCAGATCTCAAGATGTCTGCTCAGTGTGCTCGTCTGTCTTTGTGACCGTCAGTCAGCAATGTCTCTGTGCTTATTTCCATCTCTGGCTTCCTCTCTTGTTTAGTCTGTTAGTCAGCCTCTCTGCTGTTGTCAGTCTTCTGCCTGGCCTGCTTGTTTTGTCAGTCTGCCTGCTTTCCACAAGGACACACACACACACACAAGTCTGATCCAACCACTAATAACCCTCAACTTTGACAGAACAGCAGAGAGAAGCTGACCTAGATTTAGATTTGACCTTCTGCTGTCTAGTAGCAGCTTTTGGGTTTTTCATTCACTAATGGATCAACATTTACATTGACCTATCTGTACTCGTAGTGAAATAAGGATGGAAGTCGTCATTAAGGCGATGAATGAGAAAAGAAAAAGGAAAGGTGGAGAGAGGAAAGAAAAAAGGAGGGAGAGAATAAAAGTGAATGACTCACAAGGTCCCAGTCGACGTTTCGAAAGAATGGATGGCCCATGATGTCGGCAAAGCCTGTCTGAGGGTGGCAGCCAAGACGCTCCTTAGGATCCTGTGGGAGTGAGGGTGAGAGACAGCAGGAGATGAGGGTGAGGCAGACAAAAGCCAAGAGGCTGTGAGAATTTGTCAGAAAGCTGGAAGGGAGAAGAGGAATTTTGTGTGTAGAAAAGTAATAAAAAAGAAAACAAATGTTTTAAGGAAATATGAAGAGATGTGAGATCCACACTGACAGACATTGACAGACATGAGTAAAAAAAAAAAATAGTATGATTCTCAGGGGCTAGAAAGGAAGCAACACCGTCTGAGATTGATCCAGGCCTATCCGACCCCTTCTTACCTTGTTGAGGAATCCCTTGAGGACACTGGCGGCTTTGACTGACAACGAGCGGGGGATTCGGATCTGCTTTTCCAATATTACTATAAGAGGTGAGGAAAAGGGGGAGGAGGTGGGTGAACAGGAAGAAGAGAAGGTGAGAGAGATGGTCTCCTGAGGCTACTGAGGTGTTACTGCCAGGTACACTCATGTTAAACACACATACGCAATATTTCTATGAAGCATCAAAGGCTTTCGATAAACTTGTCTCTAATGTGCCTGTCAACATTTTAATTCTCATCTACCCAACACTTTCCAGGAAATTTAACACATTTTAAAACCGTATTTACAATGAAGTAACTACAGACAAAAAACACACATAAATTCACACGTTTCCCTGTAACAGATGGTGTGTGCCCGGTTCTAAGAGAAGCATCCATTAGAGAGGCGTTATTACAAAGGTGTTACATGCTTCCACGGAGCTGTTATCATCCACTTATAAACCTCAGCAATGCTGCAATACCTTGGAAGAGGTAGTCTTCTGTGTTCTGGTCCGGGTTGTCTGAGCTCCCGACAATGTCGAAGGGTGAACGGCCCGCCATCATCTCAAACATGAGCACGCCCAGCGCCCACCAGTCCACGCTGAAACCTAAGACGTGCACATTACAAATTATATTTCTGACAAACGGCAACAGAGATGCATTTATCAAACCTGAACCGTTTAGTGACGGTTTCTGTAGCGTTCCCCAAGTTGAAAGACTTTTTGATACCAAACCAAACGCATATTATGCCTCTTTCACAGTCATACAGGTTAAACCACGATGGAAAGGCCCAGAATTATTTATTATTATCATATCATGATGTTTTTAATACTTCAAACCAATGTCAAATAATAATTGCTAAATGTGTATTTAATTAAATAGACATCAATAAGCTAAAAAAACAGATTAACCAAAAAGAAATAATGAAATAATTAGCTGCCAAATTCAACAGGTTTTAGTTTATAGATGTGTAACATCACCCAACAGTGTCAGCCGTCATTAATGCTGATGGCAGGCAGGACAAGACATTTACAATATCTGTGAATTTAATTTGTCTTATATAACATTCATCTTGCAAGGCTGAAATAACTAAAACAAGGTAAATAATATATAAAGGAGATTTTAAATTAGGTACAATTATGATTTAATCATATGGACTAAACTATCTGCCTTCAATATAATTTATAAACATTGTCAGAGAAAAAAACACCTCAGTTTTCATTTTCTGTTTAACCATAACACAGATTACACAGTGGCTGGTTTAAGTGTCACAGTCTGTGAAATGAGATTATTCTGATCCTATAACAATAGATTGTTCTGCTGTTTTTTGAGACTGTGACCTGCAGCAGCACAGGTGTCACCAACCATAGCACGACCCTGAAATTCAGCCATCATTTGTTTCGTTATTTACACATGTGCCTTCCTTACTGCGACATGTCAATTCATCGTCTATGAAAAAGGTCAACTGTACAAAGATGAACATGAAAAAACACATAATCCTTTAGCCGTGGAACTTGTTGCTACGATACCTCTTTTGGTAACCAGGGAGCTCTTTTTCTACTTCAACAGTATTGTTCTTATAGATGCTTAAAGTAGAAACTGATATTATACTGCGCACTAGAATCTTTGTTATTAATGGCTGTGACACATTAAACTTTGAGCTGCACTTGTTAGTCATCTGCAGTCAACTTAATACAGTGCATCCGCAAAGTATTCACAGCGCTTTTTCCCACATTTTGTAATGTTACAGACTTATTCCAAAATGCTTCACTGTGGAGATGACGCTTTCTATTGAGGCCAAAGAGTTAAATCTTTGTTCCATCAGACCAGAGAATTTTGTTTCTTATGGTCTGAGAGTCCGTCAGGTGCCTTTTGGCCTTCATGGCTTGGTTTGTGCTCTGACATGCACTGTTAACTGTGAGACCTTATAGACAGGTGTGCGCCTTTCCACCTCACGTCCAATCAACTGAATTTACCACAGGTGGACTGCAAACAAGTTGTAGAAACATCTCGAGGATGATCAGTGGAAACAAGATGCACCTGAGCTCAGTTTTTAGTGTCATGGCAAAGGCTAAGAATATTTGTGCATGTGATATTTTATTTTAAATAAATTTGCAAACTAAAACAAACTACTTTCACATTGTCATTATGGGGTAATTTTTGTAGAATTTTAAGGAAAATAATGAATTTAAATCCATTTTGGAATAAGGCTGTAACATAACACAATGTGGAAAAAGTGTAGCGCTGTGAATACTCTCCGGATGCACTGTATCTTTAGACAGGACCATTCATTCATCACACAGACTTTCGCTCTGCATGAAAGACGGGGGAAAAAAAACAGCCTTTGCTGTTATGCTCCGAGCAGAGCGTCAAAGGGGGGTCATCCATAACAAGAAAAGGTTGGATCTGGTTCAACTTCTTGTGTTGTGTTTGGTTTAAAGGCAAAGACACATTCATTTGACATCCAAGAGCTAGAAACAACATTCTGCACCTGAGTGAGATAACTCTCCTTTCTGCAGGTGGTGGTAGTCTGTTCATCAGTCTAAAGGGGAAACTTCAATGCCTGTGTACTATTTTCACAACCCTCTTGCTCACCACACATGGTTTATAGCTACTTCGAAGCAAGGTTATGTCTGATAACGAGCAAATGCCACTGGCGTTGTCAAACCTGGTTCTTTTTGATGGCTTCACATTTCAAGCGCTTCTCACCGATGAGGTCCACTGTCAAATCATCATGCTGAATTGGCTAACAAGCCAATCACTAGAGTCTCACTAGTGTCAACAGTGTAACATGATGTAAAGACAGACAGACAGACGCTCACCAACCAACCGTCAGCTTGGTGTATCACAGGCTTAGTAAGCTTTAGACACAAACCGGTTTATGAATCCAGCCATACTGAAGGTGTTGTGCATAACTACATTACACTCAGACGTTTCTAAGTTTCTGCTCTTGTTGAAAATGTTGCAGCAAACCTAGAAACTGCACCAATGATATTAGCAACCTCAGATATTACATGATACCTCATAATTCATATAATCAGAAATCAGCGGATAGCATTTCGGATAAGTGCTTGTGTGTTGTAATTCTCACCGTAGTCCTCTCCTCTGAGTATTTCGGGGGCAATGTAATTGGGGGTACCACAGAAAGTGCTTGTTGTATCGCCTGGTCTCAAGCCTTCCTGCAAAAACAACAAAGATCATCAGCTAGAAGATCATCTCAGAGGGATGAAAACTGACACTTCAGCAGTTCTGCAGCCGCTTTTATCCAAACTGCATTATAGCATCACGAGAGCCTCCGGGAAATGGTAAACCACACCTTGCACATGCCGTAGTCTGTAAGTTTGATGTGTCCCTCAGAGTCCAGCAGCACGTTGTCCAGCTTCAGATCTCTGTAGATGATTCCCCGCTCGTGAAGGTAGTTCAATGCCAAGCTGATCTCTGCTGAGTAAAATCTGAAAGAGCAGAAGGGGAATTCAGGCTTTTCAAAGTCACACACTACCAACTAGAAGCACTGGATGACATCAGCCTGGTTGTTTTTGATGAGTGTACCTGGCGTGTTCTTCTGGGAGTTTCCTTTGTCTCTGCATGTGGAACATGAGATCCCCACCGTTCACATATTCAATAACAAAGAACAGTCTGTGAAAAGAGTGAATTATATTAATATATATAACTTCACAGAATGTCTGTAAGTGGCTTATGTGGCTCGATGAGTACGTTTTCAAAGTATGAGACAGTATGTTAGAGGTTTTGAAGTATTCGGTTATTTCACATTGTAACCACATACTCATCCAGGCAAGATTTAAAGTCTTATCTTGGACATAAAACGTCAAGAGAAACTGAAACAAAAACTAAAGACACATAAATACAGGGAGCGTTCACACATGCTTTACACCAGGCAGAAGTGACGACAATTTCATAAGAACGTGCACAAATATTTTTAGCCCCTACATTATATTGTTTAGTATTTGTACTACTTGATCAACGCTGATACATCATTGAGCCAAACAAGTGTCATTAATACTTAATGACAAAAAGATTGTAAACCACCGTTCAGGGGCTTTCACATGGGGATCTTCCCATAACCTTAACCATGACCACACTCTTCCCTGACCTTAACGGTGCTCTGTTTACCTAAATGTAACCATACCTTAACCACAGGACCAGTAGGCGCTGAAACACACTTATGTGTCATTTTGAAACAAACATGCGTATAGTTTTAAAATGCAATGACAAATCACAGAACCCATTCTGTTATTTTGATATGACTTGCTGAGAAACATATTTTCCTAGTTCTTATGCTGCATCCATGTTGTATTTGTTCATTTATCTCCACCTAAACATAAATCTTTTTTATTATTTATAATAAATATCACTTATTGGTGGCAACATAAATGAATCCAATCAAATATAATCTCGCGCCACACTGTCGCAGACTTTCAAAAGCCTCAAAGACAAACTCATACAGAGGAAATGTTCTCACCTGCTTTCTGTCTGGAAACAGGAGTGGAGGCCGACCAGGAAGGGATGATTAGAGGCCTGCTCAAAGACGTGCTTTTCTGTTTGGACCCAGTCGATGTCCTAGAAAGGAAACACACAAAGACACACCCAAATGTCAATGAGAGAGCATTTTGACATAATACCCTTGAACTTAGAAACGCTGAACAAGCACAGAGCTTGATCGACCACCCTGCAAAGCCCGAGGTCTGACATGTACGTTAGGCCACGGCAGGAGAAAAAGGCTGATCCAGTCAAAGCAGCAGCAGCGAGCCTGTATCGATGGCTGGATGATAATATGTCTGGACAAAGATGCTGTTCACACTGTCAGAGCAGGGACAGCAGAACACTTCACCATTGATCAAGAGGCACTCTGGTCAATTTGTCAATCACGCTAAGTACATCTAATCAAGGCTAACTACTCCCATTGCCGATGGCTGTGCTGCTACATGTGTTAACCAAGATCAATTTTTGATGACATGATGGTTGATCTGCATCTTGTTAGAAAGCCTCGTGTCTTCGAAGACGTCTGTCAACTCTGTGTTTCAGAAAACACACACAAGATGGGTTTTTAATCGCATGCACAAATCGTTGCGATATGAATAACGGCTCACAATGATTGTGCTAATTACATTAATTATACATGACAGTGACAGAAGAGTGATGACTTCACAATCAACTAACACGCAGCTGAAGACGCAGAGGTGTTGTGCTATTGTCGCACTGTACAGACTTGAAGTGACAGTTTCACCTTTGCGATACTTTATTTTTCCTACGTGCGCGTCTTTACCACAACATCACTTGTTTCACTATTAAACAATGATATACGTTCATTAAAAATTATCAAATTGTTGGTACATTTTTAGTCAGTGGATTAAAAACGAATCATAATGAATCATTCTTTAATTAGAGCCTCCCCGGTGAGAAGATTTTTTGTGAGAAGCCGCTTTTCTTTCTTTGCAAATTGATTATCTTTGGTTTGTAAACTGGGCTGATGCTTCAAATGTGTCCAGAAACTACTGGGCACATTTATTTTATAATCAAAAATATATACAATTAATAATTATAAAAATTATCATTGGTTGAAGCTCTTGAAATGTCCTTGTGTGTTGTTTACATACACATAACCTGAGGCACAGTAAGAGACCAATAACATCCAAAGTAACGTCACATCAATCAAAATCTCACCACGTCAACATACTGTGGTGCTGTTGTGACAGACTTTACTTCATGCTGGTTTGACACACTTTGTAATCGAACCTTGTCTTTTACGTGAAGTGGTAATATTACTTTAAAGGGTGAAGTGATTCACCGGATATTACATTTCTGCACCTGTTTTACTATTCCTGTAAAAAGTAACAGCACAAGGAGACACAACTGATACTGAGACACAGCTTGAACTGTCTGAATAAAAGAAATTTAGATTTCCATGAGGCACTGTTGTGTTCATTTCATTTTCAGTTGGACTTTATACAGACGCTGATTTAAAACAAAGAGCATCATAATGATCCCTTCCTCATTCAGCCGTCTGCAGTCTAAATGTCAATTAGATCTGCTATGATTAGATACAATAGTTTTATTCCTGCTTAATTAGACCCACTTTAAGTTAGTGTGAGCCGTGGTTGCATACTATTGTGTGCGCACCGCAGGTGAACTGTCTGAATAAGACAATTCTGCAGTGGAAAGACACACTTTTGTGTGTTTGTTTCATTTCTAGTTAGACTTTAGGCGGAGTTTGATTTAAAAACGAAGCAGCATCACACCGTCATCATCTTTCCTTTACATGAGGCTGCAGAGCACTGAATAAAGTACTGTGAGAGATGGTGAAAACTTACTAAAGCGTCATCTAATCCCTGTTTCCCACTGGATCCGTCAGAGGCACCGCAGCCATCATGTCACTGTCGGCTAAGAAAGTGTACTAAGTCTATGCGTAAAAGTCCCCCTGCTATGACTGTAGCTGGCTGACTGAATGCATCCAGAGCTGGTTTCTTCTCCTAACGCATCTCCTCTCCTGTGCTGCACTCAGCAGGAGGCGAGTGTTTTCCTTCCGCTCGACAATGTGTGTCAAGTATACAAGCTAATTAATTAAGAGGAGTAATACAGATTTAACAACAAAAGACAGCAAATAGATCCATTTATGTTTGTTTGGTGTTAATTTAAGCACATATCCTGCTTTCCTATGGTAAATCGCACAAATACCAACAGAGAATACTCAAATCTAGAAGTTGTCGAGAAGCCGGAAAAATCAACGCTCCGCTTCCACTTGCTCCCAGTGGAAAATGCCGCAATTAAGATGACAGACTAAACATGCGCAGCTGACGGATCCAGCGCTTATGGTTCTCAGACATTTAGCTTATGTCGAGGCTGTGCATGTTAGAGAACTGAAAAGTGTTGTCATATATGACTGCATTGCAAAATGGCACCTTTCTATCACGTAAAAAATGACACTGGTATTATTGTGGTCAATATGGGACTGCACAGATATACCCAATGTATCGGATCGCTGACTGTGTATCGAGATACAAATCATATCAGCCTCATACCAGAATGCACAACCCTAACAGATAAACTACAATATTTTTTGTAATGAAGAAAACATGTCACTAGTGTCTATGGCACAAGCTAAATCAGGTTCTGAATTCACAACATGAATTAATCGCCCTTCGAGTGTTGGATTTTTAGATCTATTGTCCTGAGGGCATCCCTACCAAAGACAGCAAACTTTTCTAACTGAACCATATGAAAAAACAGAAATACTTTATTGATCCCCGAGGGGAAATTCAAATAGAAATAGAAAAAAAAACAGACTCTAATGCACTGTTTACCTCATCGTCATTGACCAGCTCCTTTTTCACCACCTTCATGGCATAAATGCGCTCCGTCTTCTTCAGCTGCACCAACAGCACCTTGGCGTAGCTTCCTCTGCCAATCACCCTCAGAAGATCAAAGTCTGCTAGGCCGAGGCTCGAAGGCGATTTCCCTGTGTCTCTGCTGTTCCGTGCCTGCGTCAGTGAGGGAGGGTGAAACTAAGAAAATGCCTCATACAAACAGTAAAATACACGATGTGTCAGCCGGGAAACAATTCCTAGCAAAGTCTATCATCGTACTATTGACAGGACAGCTGATTTTGTTGGGTGAGAGGGTGATTTTATAAATTCACTGTATTATAGTTCCACTTATCTGTAAACCACCATCATTTCCACATCTATCTTTCTCCATCCTCTTCTGTAATCTGTCTCTAGTGAACCACTGCCTATCCATCTAACATCCCTGCAGGTGACAACCCCCATCCCCAGAGTCAGACATGGAACAATAGGTAAGATAATTTGGCTCGCCCTCTTTTGCCTCCATCTATCTGTGTCCAACTCAATCTATTCTTTATCCATTCCCAGCTCTGTCCAACAAACCCACCTCTCCAATCCCAAACTATAACCTGGGCCATTAATCAGCCTCTGGTGTTAAGAGCTGTGATAAAAGGCTACTTTATTAGCTCCACCAAAGGAAATCAATGCACACAACACTACCATGGTGCCTACATCTGTATGCTCTCTACATTTTCACCCATAGCAGGTGAAAAACTGATCACCTGAATGTAAATCCCAGCAAAATAAGTGAAAACATACTTTCTTCTAATTACAAGTATTCTCATCCTTTCACCCTGCTCAACAAACCTGACAACTTCTCCGACTAAATATACATATATACACAAACACATACCCACGTAACACATATGACAGGTTGACAGACTATGAGTCAAATATGAACAGATTTCTCTCTCACCTCTTTCTCTTCTCCATCGTAATTCAAGCTTTCTCTGGAGTCTTTATTCTGAGGGCCTGGAGAGAAGAGGAGAAAGTGACAGACAGAGTGACAGACAGACAGAAGGAGAGGGGGAGGCAGCAGAGGAAAAAAATAGGAGATGAGAAAAGAAGAAGAAAGAAAGTAGGTGAGAGACAGTCACGCGCTTTGTTCACAGCTCTGCAGCGCCAGAGTAATTTCTCACTGCTTGGTTGGAAAAGAAAATAGACTTTTGTATTCACCCTACAACAAAACCACAATATATAAGACAACAGAATTATTTACAGAATCTCTGTTTTGTAAACAGATGCAAACTTTCACGCCATAAAAAGGTCAGATTTTACAGAAATTAATTCAAAAACAAGCTTAAACAAAGATATTTCCATCCCAGTGTTTCTGTGACTGCACCCTATAAATATCGCAGGCGACCTGTGGAATCTAGAAGGTGTTTAGGCTGCTTCACTAACAATAGCAACAAAGATCCTAAGCTCTCTCCTGCCAGTCGGCCTCCCAACCACCTGGAACACAACAATAATCACCAACAATAATACTATTTAGTCCAGTTTCAGTATAATCTGTACAACTGTTCAAGACCCCTTGTGAATTAGAATACACTGTCTGCTATAGTTATCAATATGTCTTTAAAGATTTAAAAGTTCCAGAGGAAAATAGTGACTTTTAGAAGAATTATTTAAGCTACAATTTTACTTAACTTAATTAGATTCTAACACTGCAAAAGAGAAGCTCGCTGTTCAGAAAGTAAGGCTTTTGTTTCTTGACAATTAATACACCTTTTTATTTTGTGAAAGCAAGGTTTTATTGTGTCTTGCTTCTGATTTGTGTGTATGTGTTATTTTTATTGTCGGCACCCCTGAGTGTGTGTGCATTACCTGGCTGTTCGGATGGGTCTAAATGACTCGGTGGGCCCGGCATGATGGGTTCCTAGACAACAACATTCACCAGTAAGTATAATAATCAGCACAGAAATGGAATGAGTCGTGGATGTTAATGATCCACTTTACAGCGTCAGGCTTTTTAGTGTGACATTCGTCACAGTCCTCACCTGGATCATTGGCCTGCCACACTCCATTGTGACCAGTTTATGGCACTTCTTGTGCACCAGTAGTTTGCAGTTGATGCATTTGTAGCCTTGTCTCCCCAGACCCCAGATTCGGTCTGTACAGATGGCACAGTGGGCTCGCTGCTCAGAGGTGCAGAAGAAGAAATTAGCTTTTAGATAGAGACACAATGGAGTAAAGCAGAGAAGCTGTGTTCCTGAAACATGTGCTGGTTGTTCTGTGTCAGCACCAATGATTAATACAAATACAAATCATTAAAGAGCAGTGGATGTCTCATTCAAGTTTATTCACACTGTCAGCTGAGCAGATTTGACAAAGGATCTAGCTCTCTTTCTTTTCCCCCATTTGTTGTTCAACTATTTGTGGCACTAATCACATGACCACCCAGAGTGTCTTCCAGGAGGGGGAGCCTGAAAATGTGTGCCGTTTCCCTGTTCTTAAATTATGCTGCATCACCTCCCTCTCTGTAATACTTGGCTTTTCACTTCACCTTGGACAATGCGTCTGACAAACTCCTTCTGACAGACCATAAACCAGCCCTTACAGCTCAAAATACAGTAAATAAAATTCTGTTTTACCCTGTTAAAGCGTTTAGCCTGAAAGGCGTGACCACTGGCATAGTAAAGCTTCCTCCAGCGCCGGGCTCCACGTCGATATATAGACTCTGTAGAGAAATTAAATAAAAATAAATAAAAGTCAACCCTGTTTTATCTGTGTGGTTTCATTTTGCGTGTGTGTGATGTAAACATTTAATTTTCCTTCAAATTAATGCAATAATAATCCAATATGTGATCACTGGCATGTTAAAAGCATCGACTGCTACAAACGCACACTAGCATTTACGCTCCAAATATGAGTTTTGGATAACAGGGTAGTTGTACATTTAAGTTACAGTTTCAAATGTTTTACTTTGTTTTCCACAATGTCATATGCAGTGTGGGAATTTGGAGCATTTTTTTCTTTTAATCCAACATGTAAATGCATTTTTCCCCACAGTGCCTGTACAGCTTTTGTTTACAACCACAAGCTTATTTATATTTCATAAAGCTAAAGTGATTCCTATTTTGGCAAATACATTTGAACAGATGCCATTTTGAAACTCTCTGATAAAGGGATTACTGCCTCAGATTTAAAAGGTAAATTAATTAGCTGTTTATTTGGTAACTCTGCTGTCAAAAAAACACTCAGAAGCAGGGAAAGGTTTAACTCACTGTCTTCTCCTGGACAGGGCATGCCTGGTTTCTCTGGTACACATGGAAACACTGAGGAGAAAAAAGAGAGTATTGAATTAATGAAGTCTTTATCTGAAGCAGATGAAGTCTGACAGCACTCATGAGAGGATGTCTGCATGCTGCTGAGAATATTTACCTCCTCTCATCATGACAGCAGTTAAAAACTACCTGTAGCGACCCTGTCACCTCGAGGGATTCATGATGAAATTCATTCATGTTGTTTTTGTTTGGTTGTTTTTGTTTTTTTTTTATGATGGTACAATTGTGTTTTTGCAGAAACACAAACAGATGAGAGAAACCTACAATCTTAAATAACTTGAATCTTTGCTTATGTATGAATGAGAGAGACAGACAGCTCCAGTAAGGTAGTGTGAGTCACAGGCAGGCGTGGGCTACAGCCAACAAGCCCGTTAACAAGCAGACCTGGAGACCCCCTGCACTGTCACTTCCTCTCCTCAACCCCCTCCTCCATTCAACATCTGCGTCACATCTACTGTACTCTTGACCCTTCACCTCCGATTTGATTAAAACCTTACACTAACAGGGGATCCCCTGTCCCCGCTACATGCTTATTCACACACACAAACACCAGTCTCAGCACCAGAGCAGAACCACAAACAGGTACTGACGTGCAAACATCAACCACATATACAAGTCACTCAATTTAAACTCTGACTCCTTCCAATGAGCAAAGAACTCTCTCTCGCTTGTTGCTGATGTGACTCCATCAGTCACTGGATTCTCAGTCAGATGTTCATTTAGCATGACATGCACAATCTTCCCTCCCCAGCCTGCATGCCATTTGTCCCTGACCCCCAGATACATGAGACTGTACCACTATTTGTAGTTGCCAAGGCTAAGATGGGGATGAAAAGTAGTTCAAGGGCCCACTGACAGACACTGACAGCAGCAGTGATGCTGCCTTCACAGATCACTGTGACATTGACAACATGCTTTGATGCTTCTGTCTTGATTACAGTATTCGGACATCTGTGTTCGGAAATGATTAGATATGTTAACGCAGAGAGAAATTAAAAAAGGAAAAGAACTTAAAATCCCACAGCGGACATTTTTAGACTGACGGTGACTCGAATGCAAGTTTTTTTTATGGTTTCATATAATGACAGAAAAGGAGAATAAAAATGTTGTCCAACCAAACAGAGTCACAGATTCCTTTGTAAAATATTTGTAAATGTCAATTTTTTATTGTAGTTGCACTGTTTTGATTAGGTCTCCTGCAGTGTACTCGATGCTTTATTTGTATAGCAACTGTTTAGACCCACTTTTTTCAAGTAATTTGTTTGGCAATTCATTTAAATGTCAGTGTGAATTTAAAACTCTAGAGCCAGCCATTCAAGTTCATTTAAAACCTGCATACCTTACACAAACACTGGACTGCACCTAAAATAATGTAAATTTTCTTCACATGTGAATTATGTATTAATCTAGAAAATGTATTACTGTTGTAAACTTAAAATACTGGGAGCAAAAGAAAAATCTACATGAGGAAATCAGATACATGTGGAGACATATCATATACAAACATGACACACAAACTCCTGAGTGATTACTACAACAGACACCAATTACTCGTGCTGACAAGCAAGTAAACTAATTAGCAGTGGAGTTGGATGCGTGCTACAACTTCCTGGGTGATGCTTAGCACTGCTTATCATCTGTGATCATGGGCCTGAGGTCTAGTAACTGTGGTTCAGTGACCAGCGATGAAACAGAAAAGCTTTGAGCGGGCCAACAGCGAGGTAAAGTCTTACCAACCAAGAGCATGAGGTGAATCAGCGTGGCTACAGGAGAAACATCCTGCACACATAACAAAACTACTTGTCATGTTATAAATAAAGTGTGAAGGCTCACCGTGGATAATGAGCTCCGAGTCCTTGTTGAGCTCGTAGAGTCGCAGAGCTTCCTCCAACTCCAGCTGAGATGACACAGTGCAGGGGTCACCTACAGCGGAGGAGACCAGATGTCATTCAGCACATTTACACGCACAAAAGAAACCAGGTTATCGTCAGAAAAACCAGGTGAAGGAAGAAAGTCGAGATTTGACATCCTCTGGATTAATTATACAACCGACATTTATTTGAATAAGATTTCTCCTGTAAAGCGAACATCATTGAGGAGCCAAACATGACCATTGAAGGTAATATTTATCTTTTTATTTCAGAGCAAGTGGAGTACTGTATGTACTTTTTAATGTACTGGTGGACAAGCACCACTACTGCTTCATGTTCACATTAACAATCTGCATATCAATGTTTTGATCTTGTATTATGTTTAACATTACTATTCTATTCAGTTTTTATTGTCATTTTAATATGTTCTTCTGAAATAAATAGCTTATTTCAGTTCTAGTCAGCCATTTTGTGTCATTATTTGCAGTTAACGTAAGGCTATAAAGATTTAAAAATTCATTAATTATGTCCACTGACTGAAATTAAACTCTTTAATATAATAATTTTATTGACTAATGGTCATTTTCTTTTCATAAACTACAAATATTTGGCATTTCCAGCTACTCAAAGGTGTGAACTGGATATTTGTCTTGGTCAAACACTGACACTAAACATCTTGCCAGATGCTACATGACTTCTTCGACTCTGGGAAAACAAAAATGATCAGTCGAGTAAATTATTGGCATATTAATCAATAATGAAAAACAACTGATAATTGAAGACCTTGATACAATGAAACACTACTGCAGGTATGATGTTTTTCTTTTCATCCCTCCCACACTGCTGCTACACTGGTAAATTAATAAAAAAATAAGTTTTAACCATGTTTATATCAGAACAGCTAATAATTCAAGACGCTTTATGCATATATTTAGCATATCACATTTTCTCACTTCCCTGCCTTTGCTGCCTTATTTTCTGCATTATCAAGTTTATGTCTTTCGAGAATTAATATGTTAAAACTTAAACATGTTAGAGAACGAGTGGGTAAAACCACATTTCTCATTTACATGACATTTAAGAGATCGGGTTACTGTAAAAAGTCAGCAATGAACAGGTGGCATTTAAATCCAATGAACAACAAAGCAGAAACAATTAAGTGGTGCATAAACTGTATTTCCATTCCCCAGAGCGAAAGTTGTGAGTGTAGAAGGTGAGTTATACAGTAGGCCAGCTTGACATTTACATTAAAAAGGAATAAACTTCGGTCTAACCATTGTAGGTATGATATGAACAACAATATGTGAACTTTAAACACTGAAAAAAAAAGTGTGGGTGTGAGCGAAAGTGTAGCTGCCATTTCAAATTGTGTCCTTTTAATTGCACGGTCGTATTTGTATAGTGATCAATCTCAGTCAATGATTAAAATACCACCCGGACACAGGTCTAATTACGTCCTTATTATTGAGAGGGAGAGTCAGGTGTCAGTGTGACACATGGGGAAGCAGCGTGAGCCCACATTGAGGTCACCTGTTCTAATTTTAGTGCCCGACTAATTGCAACAACAAACCGCTGATTTTATAAATAACTCAAGAGCAGAAACTATGACACACAGCGCATATTTAAAATGATACGAACTAGGGGGTGAACTGCGACAACCGCCGCGTCAAATCTGACATGCGGTGTCAAAATGTGGTTTTATGTTTACTGAAAAGGTTTAGTTTCAGGATTGAGTGTCGTTACACGCTGGATGTGAAGGGAAAGTCTGCAAGAAATGACTAATTTAATTATCTAGGTATCTCTCTAATGTTTTAAGTAATTAAACAAATTATCGACTAAAATGAACATTATACCTAATAAAAGGCATGCATTGGATGGAAGCACTTCTGAAAACTACCCGAGTCTAATCCAATCAAGTCAGAATAAATGTGACAAGTGTGTTTTGACATGGAAATTGCCTTAACATGTCAGATAAGAGCAGATTACATGTGACTGGTACTTGTGTTGTCAAGGCATTAATCAATTCCAGACACTTTCTAATTATTGTGATAATGAGCCGAGTTCATCCGCACAGCTGTACCGTGTGTGTGTGTGTGTGTGGCTTCCAAGGATAGAAGGGCAGAAGAAGAGATGGCTACCAGTAGAAAGAGCACTTCATTACGACTATTAAGCAGCTTGGCTCTCTCAGACGGGCAATTGACTCCAGCCATTGCATGTGGGTGGCTACTAGTGGGAGCTGATCCGAGTCTAATGAGGTTGGGCAGGTTGACCTTACCCTGAGCAGAGCAATCCGACGGCTCCATCTTTCCTATGACACTATTACTGCTGGATGACTAACTGGCTGACGACAAGGAACTGGATGACTGGGCTGTGTACTTAATAAACTGAGCCTTACAGTCAAGTCCAACGTTCATATTAACACATGACGCTAGGCAATTCAGTTTGTTTAATCAGCTTAATGATGTAGCATGCTGCCATTAGTCTTTGTTTTTGTTTACAGCACATATTTATCCTGTAATATGAATTTTGTAAGGACACCAGCATCTCCCGCTGTTGTCTTATGTGCTTGAGAGATAACACGTGGAAAAACAGCGGGTTTCCTTAAGGACGTGCAGCACAAGTGTAGGTAAGGTAGTGAGAACTGGTTACCCCACAATTCAACTGGAGCTGTCTCAAACGTGTGACTGGTGGCTGCGGCACGGCAGAGAATCACCTTTCCACACTGCTCCTCTAAAGATTCGTGTCAAGCCTATTTTTGAAGCCTCTTCTGGAAAATGAAATCCAGTTTTAGTCAGTTAGTTTAGTGATTAATCTAACAGCGTGTGCAGACTTTCACACAGGAGAAACACTGGGGTTTTTCCTCTTGCTGCCATGCCCTGTTGGTGAAATATACCCATCTAGGAAATAATTATGAGGACAAATTACTTAACTTTAATTAAAACGGACGCAAATCTTTGACCAGTGTTGTCATCTTGATAACAACAAAACAAAGCAGAAGTATCAAAAAACGAAAGAGAACACATTTAACTATATAGATAAAAATTGCAGATAAATAGATAGATTATAGATAAGATTATAGATAAATTGCAGGGTTATGGTTAGGAGCTGTTTTCACATATGGACTCTTACTCTTACACATGCAGCACAGAGCAGGATACTGTCCACTTGTTTCTCACTTGAGGAAACAGACCAAAGTTTCCATTTTGGTGATCAGTGCTCCCTGAGTGTGCATAAGGCATGGCGTAACACAACAACTGCACTGTGGAAATAATGTTTTGGTTACAGAACACTGAAGCAGGTCAAGTCAATAAGAAATGAAGTGTAATGTATATAACCTCTATTTCCTAAAGGAGGAAAGGGCGACGCGACAACAGAAAGCCTGTTAAATGTTTTTTTCTGTAGTTGTGCTGAGCCGACTGACTGAAAGCAAACGCCCACTCGCTCGCTGTGAATTCCCCAGAGAGTTACCTGCTGTATTGACACACGGGCTTAATCAGACATTGGTACTAGTTATGGCAATGTCTGTTTTATGTCTGACTCGACCCACTGGCAGGTGGCAGATGCAACACATCACACCCACTCACTCACCAAACCGCTTCTCCCGTTTTACAAGCGTATCAACACAGCAAGGGCACTGCACAATTTTATGATTTTACATTGTGAAGGGTCAATAATGGCAGAGTAGCACGGCAGCAAAATGTCACTACAGGCAGTGTAAAAATGTGTATTGCAGGGAGGAGGGTGTGAGCGTCCTACCTTCCTCATCGATCCACTTCATGGTGAAGAGCTGGTCGTTGTCCATGGAGCACATGTCCTTCACTTCCCCATACAGACCCTCATATGAGATGGATGGCTCAAAATGGGTGATCATGATATCCCTGCAGAAAAGACAAAGAAGTCGAGTTTTGTTTTGTAAACACATGATTGCACTGTGTGATAACATATCAGGTCAATAACTAAATAAAAACACATCTACCAACTACCACTACATAAATTGTCGTGTATTAATGGTTAAGAAGAAGACTCATTTAAAATGATGACAAAACATTTAAAATATTTACTTTTAGAAAATGTGGTATTTTTTCTTCTATTGAGCACTAAGTAGTAACCAAATTTACTATCGCAGACTAAGACAACCAGTCAATTGGACAATTTATACACTAGAAACAGTTACCAAGAATTAACTCACTTCTGTCAACTGACTATTTAATTCATACAATTAAGCCAACAAATACATTTTCCATCAAACATTTTTTCCTGTAACAAAATTTAAATGCCATTCCCTGTTTTCAATTCATTGAAAAAGTGTCTTTTTAGTTGGTAAGGTAACAATAAGATCAGCTGCAACTTATAGGCATATTCATTATCAAGTCATTATCTGTCTACCTGTTGTTAAGCCTGTAACATACAGGAAAACAGCGAAAAAGTCCAGATGACGTCTCCAAAATTACCTGTTTTGTCAGAGCAAATGCCAAAACCAAACGATGCTCAACACAGAACATATTTAACAGCAGCATCAGAAAATGTTTTGTATCTTTGTTTGATAGCCGGCTGATTGTTACACTCAGACATTAAGTAAAAACACTCTCACTCCCTCGCAGAGCATCCTTCTTTGCCCCCAAACGCTTCTGTGTGTGAGTCACAGTCTAGCAGTCTGTCACATTTGTGTGTGCGTTCATCTGTACAGCATGGCTGTGGGTGTGAGAAAAGGAGGAAAAACAAGAGCGAGAAAGACTGCGAAAGAGTGGAACAAGGCTAAAAGAGAGAGAGGAGGAAGGAGAAACTAAAACAGAGTGAATCACAGGTGATGGTAGCTGTAGCTGCGTTATGGACCGCTGTCCACCACTGCACTCCATTAAGCCTCTGACACTTCAGTTCCTGGTCTTAATCAACAAGCACTGTGCGTTACATGCTACTTCTTCAGTACAAAACAGCAGTGAGACGCTGGATGAGAAGGAACAGAATATTTTCCTGTGGATGGGATCGTGTGTCCTTCATCATCTCATGGCAACATTATGGTTGACGCCGCCTGCTCTCAGCCCTCTGGCCAGCCTCACTAGTGTTTACAAGCCAAAGAGGAGGGAAGGGGGTGGGATACACAAGCTTTTACAGGTCTGCAGGCGACAGGAGTCTGAGCTCCGGGGTCTCTATTTGTTGGATCATGAGCGAGTTGGGAAAATGAATAGGCAAAAACAAGGGGAGTTGTAAATAGACACGAGTAAAATGTAAATAAAATAAACGGGTTAATGCATAAAAGCTGCCCCAGGAGCCAGGGAGTGACCCACAAGGAGAACTACCTGTAAAGATTTTCATCAACTTTATAGCTTTATAGCAGGATGGTAAAATCCCAACACATGGAGTAAACAACACACACTTTCCGGGACATCTACTGTACATGCTCAAGGACGGTGTAAAGAGTATAAGGCCACTGTAGGGTCAGTCTTTGGCAGCTGCAAACACTAGACTTACTAGTGATTTACTGGCTGTTTTTTAAGTTCACATTAAAGCCGAACTTCTGAAAAGTGTGGCTCCTGATCCTTCTGTTTTTGCTCAGCAGGTACTGAACTGTGTGGACCGAAAATCACACATCAAAAAATGAATAAAGCACCCTGGGCAAGAATAAACTCAAGCAAAGCTTAGATTGATGGCTCCCTCCCTGAATTTTCTCACCCTCTTCCTCCATCTCGCTGGTGTTAATCATTGCCTGCAAGAGAGCAAATCTAATCTCCCCTCTAGGACCAGCACAGCAGCTCTACTTCCTCCTAAAGCCCCGATAACAGCAGAAGATAGAGCGTACATGAACACACATAAACAAACGCTACACTACAGTTCCCACACTGTGACTGCAGATGATTCAGGGCTCCGTATTCATGCCAGCAGGTGAGTTTAACAGTGTCACATGTAACCAGACCTGAACTGTTGGAGTTCATTTAACACAAAGTGTAGTTAAAGTTTAGCCACGTCTCGAGTGGCTCAAACGGCACCCTCTGTGACACAGCTACAGATCAGCTAATGGCTTAAATACTTAGAGGAATGCAAAATGCTTTCCCAGCTTTTTCAGATTTTTTTTTTTTTAACTGATTTTAAGTTTTTTAATTCCTGTACACATGACAGCTGAAACAAACAATTATAATAAGCAACTTAAGCTATTTAAATCAGGCAAAAATGCTAAATGTTTGCTGCCACACGCTCCTCGAATATGCCTTTTGCTGTACATTAGTTCCAGCAGTCAAATGTAAAGCATACAGTGCCAAACATCTCTGGGTTTTTGACTACTGGACAGACAAAAACAAGCTATTAGAGCTATTACAGCTACCTATTACTGTATAATTACATTACTTTCAGCTCTGGGGGATGGTAATAGGCATCATTAAGTAATTGATTAATCAAAACTGATGACCAATAAACTGGCAGATTATTTTACGATAATAAATTATAGATGATTTGGGCTCCAGTTAGCTTCTCTTCAGAATTAAATTTTATTCTAAAGTATATATTTGGGTTTTACACCGTTGCACTGTAACCAGTAACAGTTTAAACCGTTAATAGCATTAACCAAAACAAACATCTTATAACTTATGTAAGCACAATACGCTCATGAAGTAGACAAAGAAATGTGAGCTGTAGGATTCCTCGGGGTGATTAAGGCAGAAAGATTGTGCGCTGAGCGACTGGGAGCTCATCACTGGTGAGTAACAGGGAGGAAGCGGCATTCCACACAGACCTGGCATTCCTCCGCTCCATACCGTCGTGCAGAACAGATAAATTAAATTAGGTGGAGGAGGAGAAGGGGAGTGCTGGCCTGTGCCCCCGCGTCTGAGTAGGTCTGCGCAGCCCCATCTGGCCAGCATGAAGTCATTCGTCACTGGTGAGCGCTCAAGCAAGAAGAAGGGTCAGGGTAGCTCTCTGGGCTTCCACGAGCACCTAGGACCATCCATTTCTCTGTCACTGCTGCTACGTATGGATATGCACCCCACAACCACAGCTTAACACAACACACAAGCTTGGAGAATTTAAATCACATGCTAACACAGAGATGAAAAAACACTGACTGAAATAAAAATAATAATTCTGACATGCAGCAGAACAGACACAACCGAAATCCCCTATAGACCACCTCCACTCTCGTACTCCATCTCCACAAAGTTCAAAATGACTTGACCTCACTACTGGTCTAGACTGCAGGATGATGTGGTCTCCAGGAAACACAGCCCACCTGTGGTGCTAGATGGGAGCGAGCCTGACTCCTTGCAGCACAATAGCACCACCCAAACACAGTCCTGCTGAGCCAGGAGACAAGGTCACTTGTAACAAGAGACTGACACGTGTACACAAACATTTAAGCTGCGTTCCACACAATGGGCAGGATGTGCAGACACTGCAACACACACATTACATGCATGTTAGCAGCAGCTGAGAATCCGTGCAACTCGCACTCGGTAAATATAATCATGAGCTGTGAAGCCTGATGGTGTATGGGTCGGTGGGGGCGCCTGCTCGAGGGGGTTTCAGAGCAAAAGTGAACCACAAGACAAGGAACGCTTCCTATATTTTGAACAAAGCAGAGCCCTGAGGCACTGATGCAGAAGGCAGAGTGTTTCAAAAAAAGGAGACCAACTCCTTTTAGAAAGAGGAAAAATTACTCCATTGCTCCGTTGAGCCGACGTAATCCCGGTTTTCTGCCATACACAGGAATACGAAGCTGATGTGGCACATGAGAAGCCTTGTAATAGTTAATAAAAAAATTTGTTTTTCTGACACGACAACCTGAAGTGTTTTAATTTATCTTAATGGCCCAGAACATTATGCACAAATCAGCTGCAGGTTAAAACTTATTTTAGAATTGGCTTTAAAAAAAAAAAAACATTTCATTTGACAACTGGACGAAAGTAAGCTGACTGGTATTTAAAAAAAAACAACACAAGAGTGAAGCATCAGAACCTGCTGTCGTAAGCCCACATGAACTAACTCCTCACACTAGGAAAATATTTGTCTAATAATTTGAGCAACTCATCAACACGCACAGAAGTAGCACCTTGTTTCAAAGTCCTGTTTCATCATGATTTATCAAATTTCATACCCTTCCTAAACGTTAAAAAAAAAAAAAAACTTTAAAAGTCTTTTCTGTTTTCACTAACAAGCTCTTCTACACCATCAAGAAATAAAATACACACAACATTAGTTGTTTTGGCAACAAAATATTAGAACCTGGCAAAAATAAAATCTATTTCTCCACAGAGCAAAATTCCAATCCCCAAAAATATTTAGTTTACCAACATTTATATGATTTATATGAAAAATATCAAATATATTTGAGAAGCTGGAGCCAGGTCTGGTTCAGCTAATGTTCAACCAACCGATTAGTTGATGTGTACCATATGTACCACAGCTCTATAATAAACTATAAAGTGACAGATATGATGCAGGTCATATTCTTTAAGGAAAGCTACTGAACAGTAAAGACTAGAACAGTATAGATAAACATTTAGGTTTTGGGTGACATGCCACTTTAACGTTTTTTTTACACTCTATACTTCTACTTTTCAGTC
>OMLM01011831.1:57609-68408 GCA_900302695.1 Helostoma temminkii
TTGTATTGAAATTCTCAAATAAAACTGATACTAATTCATTTTTTATGGTTTGTTGCTCTTTAAGACACAGGGGCGCGATACTTAATTGAACCATTTATTTTGAAAAACATTATTATACTAGGAAAAATGCAGCGCATGAGTTAGTTATTGTTGGCAGTTTAACTCACCATCTGATTGTCTTTGTGCTGCACAGGCTCATGGGTCATTTGGCTCAGAGGAGACCCAACAGAGCTCGCTGAGAGAGGAGGAGGAGGAGGAGGAGGAGGAGGAAGAGGAGGAGGGGGAGGAGGAGGAGGAGCAGGAAGAAGATGAACCGACAGTTCCCATGACAACCAGGCTCCGGAAACAAGTTGAGAGAGAGCGAGACAGGGAGAGAGAGCAGAGAACGACAGAAACCATCAATGTTTCTGATGAAGAAGACGATGCCGGCTGTCCATCCCAGTGGAACGTAGAACAAGTGTTTTCTTACATCAACTCCCTGCCAGGTCCTGAACACTTGTCACTAGTTAATGTGGTTCATAAAGGAAAGAGTCTATTGATTAGTGAGATTGAAAATGAATTGAAAACTCTTTTGATTATTAATTTTTAGTTTTATTTATTCTTACTTTCAAGCACAATTGTGTTCCAGCTTCTCAAGGTACACTGGAAATGTCTCGGTTTTGTCATGTAAAACGAGCAATAGGAACACAGCGTAAGCTTTTAGAGGCAAAAAAAATGAATCAACATAATCATTAGATTAGTTGATAATGAAAAAACATGTTGGGGATAGTTGCAGCCTGATAAAGAGTCACTTAAAGATCATAATGATCAAGTACTGTGCTTGGACAAGATACTGAACCTCCAAAATGTTGCGCATCGAATGGTATCTGTGCAGCTCAGTTAGTCCAGTGTCTATCTTCTCTTTTCCCCAGGTGGCCAGGATGTAGCCAAGGAGTTTCGCTCCGAGGAAATTGATGGACAAGCTCTGCTTCTTCTCACAGAGGACCACCTGGTTAGCACCATGAACCTTAAACTGGGACCTGCACTGAAAATCTGTGCTCACATTAATTCTCTGAAAGATGCATAAACAAACTAACTGTCTAAGAACATGTTTGTGTTGATCTGGGATGAAGAAAAGCGGGATGTCGTCTTTTTACTCTTCTGCAGAGAGAAGGAGGAAGCACTGCTCATCTTTGAGTTGAACTTAATCTTGGACTTATAAAGGAACTAAAGTCATGAATGCTACGATCACCGTTTCATTTCCTAAGAAAAGTTCGGCTCTAGTTATCCATTTGTTTCAAAATGGTTTCAGAAGTTCTTTGTATCATTTGTAAACGAAGAGAAACATAAACCATTTAAATAATTTCACAGAGATGATGCTGTACAGTCTCAAAGTTTACAAAACAGACGGTTGCCTATTGTCTAAGGGGTGAAGTTTGGTACATTCATCATCAGCAAACAGCTGTGAATTATAAAAGTTAGCAACACAAGTTATTTATTGTAATTCCCATAAATAATATACAAATAAAACCACTTTTAATAGGCTTCAGGTTTGTTACTAAGTTGGCAAAAGCATAAATGGAAGACTGAACAGGTCTAACGTGTCCAGAGGCCCAGAGGGTCAAGTGGTCCCCCTTTTCTCCAGCAGCAAAATATCCTACTAACACTTAACGACCACAAAGAGACACAAAATGATGCAAAGCACAGAGAGACTAAATGTACACACCTCTATATGTACACTGAAGATTCGCTAACACATCCAAACACCTTTACAAATCTGCTGTGGAAAGGCATTCGCCCCATTATCTGATTTATTGGCACATTTATAAGACTTAAATGATTCAGGTCATTAAGTCAATTTTAATAATACACAAAATGCAGTTTTTACATGACAATTTCATTTATTAAATCCTTAGAAATGGCATTGGAGCCCATTTCTAGACTGATGCAAGTCAATTACTTTGTTTCTCATCTGCTCTCAAATTTCTTTAGATTGTGATTTCTTGATTCAACAGCTCTGGCAGTAATCAGGCCTGGGTGTGGCAAGTGAAAATGAACTCAGCTTTAAAAAAAATGTGGTTAATCACAGTTCAGTCATGATGCAGCAAAGGGGAGGGGGGGCAATTACTTTTTCACAAAGAGCCAGGCAGGTTTGGTTTTTTCTCTAACAAATTAAATCATCATTTTGAAACTGCTGTTTGTATTTACTTTGGTTGTCTGTGTGTAATATTAAAATTAAGTTTGATGGTCTGATTCATTTAAATGTGACAAATATACAAAAACAATAAGGCAAATACTTTTTCACAGCAATGTAGTCAATCAGTCAGTCACAATAAAGGATGTGAAGACTTTGTCCAACATGACAGATGCAGAGAAACACGAGACATTTTTAAAGTTTATGATCTTCCAAATTAAAAGTCCCTTTTCATTATGTGTTGTTATGCCACCACCAGAGGGCCTTCTTTACTAGAGGGTGCAATGTTGTACTGAGCTTAGTACCTACTGTAAACAAAGATTAAGAACGAATAAGAAAGTAATTTTTAAAAAAATAAGAAGAATGTATCTAACATTTTTATATTTGTAAAATAAAAAAAAAATTTGTAGTTTGCAGCTCACGGTTCTGTTCGCGTGAGATTAGTTGAGATTCACACAGTAACAACACATCATTTAGTTACAAGGATAATTTTGTTTATTTGAAACAAGCCCAGTTCACCTTTACAGCCGTTTCTTACACCTAAGATTAAAATATACTTTGGAACAATGCTTTAATCAAAGTGCACATGAATACATTTCTCTACTGAAAAATACTACGGACTATCGTTTCTTTTCTATACTGTACATGGGGAATGTGTCGCTTGGATGTGAAACGCATCGATGGAATGTTTCAGGTGTGCAGCAGCTGACGAGAGTTGAAGTATACAGAGAAAGTTTCCGTGCAGGCTATTTGGTTTACGAGGCGTATGTGCAAAAGTTGCTGCGCGTTAAGACACTGAGCGATGTCGGGGTGATGTGTTGCTCGCGGAGGCAATGAGGTCGATCAGTTCACAGGCACTGCAAAGATGAGTTTATACATTCTGAATCTGAATTTGCTTTACATTTTACATATCGACTAATACGGATTAACCAAACTAGTAGTTTGGTGATAGTTATAGACGTTAGACTTTTAGACAGAGGACAAAATGTGTGAAATGTGTTTACAAACACACAATCCAGCAAATCTTAAATGAAAGAGTTTCCCAATAATAGATGAATGATAAATAAATATCAACTGGAGTTTAACGGAACAAATGCAAATCGCAACTGAACTGACATAAATAATAATAATGGTGTTACATGTCAGTATATTTTTCCTGCGATTACTATAGAACTACACAGTCCTTCACTGGAAACCTGACCTGTAAAAGACCTGTAAATCAAAGTATGAGCTGACAGATATATTTATTGCATCCTTTATGTATATGCTGTCCCAACATAGGAGGGAAATTTAATGTCAGCTCTAATCAAATCTGAAATGCGTGTAAATGGATAAATAAATACCCCTGAATTCTGTGCAAACCATTTATCGTCAAGCTTTCCCATATCACTGTCCAGTAACCTGAGGCAGGCGCAACTGGGAGACATCTGAGACTAACAGAGTACAGTGAATCTCAAAAGTAATTACGTGTATAAGGAAAAAGCCAGGCTAACGTAATACTAGTAAATGCCAAATAATTTTAACTACAACGCATGACAGCTGTGTTACAGTACATAAAACCTTTAAAATTATAAATTAATATATGAAAACACAGGGGAATGATTCAGTATGTTGCCTCTCTTCTTCTTGCTGGTGGAATGGTTTTCCTCGCGGGCAGCAGCGTAGCTTATGATGACTCTGACCCGCTGAAACTCTGCTGTGTAGCTAAAAACAGAGAAGACGGGCAGGAGGAGAATGGAGGAGAATCAAAATGTCATTGCTGGATGTCAGCACAGATCAGGGCATGCTGCCAGAGCTGTGTCCCTCCTTCTCTGCAGATATGGACTTCACGAGCTCCTCCACCCAGCGGACCTCAGAGGCCACCTGTTCAGCCAGGACATCGTAGCGGTTTTCCAGACGCCCAAACTTGCGCTTGAGGATGTTGGTGGCCTGTGTGACGACTCGGGCGTCATCCTGGCACTTCTTGCGCTGAGCCTGCGTGCGCTGCAGCTCTTGGCGGATTTGGTTCAGGTCGCTGGAGATGCTCTGGTTCTCCTCCTTGTACCAACCCTCCTTCTCCTCGTAGATGGACAACAATGCGGCCACGTCCTCTCGGCATGAGCGCTGATTGCGCTCTAGCTCCTTGAGGCCTTCCTCTGCGGCCCCAATCTCCTCAAGCACCTGGGAGAAACGCTCAAAGTTGACGTAGGTGTTGTTAGGTGGCATGCTGGAGTGGGACTTGATGGTGTACTCCTTCAGACGGGTGGTCTTCAGGCGCCGGCGCTCAGGCTTGTTGTCCCGATCCTCTTGGCGCACGTTTCGCCTCTTAATCACCTGGAGAGGAAAAACAATGTAAGAGATATGCAAACTTTTTTTTCATAGCGATCTGTTAAATTACCTTTAAACAAAAACTACCGAAAAATAACATTCAGCAAAACCAATAAAAACAAAACAAAAACACACATGCTGTACAGCAAGAAAATTTAAGTGTGTGAAATTGTTTTATTCTATTTCAGTTGAACTTCTAAAAGCTAAACTATTTAAACTGCAGTATGACTATATGGAAAGAAATATGTGAGAAATATTCTCCTGGGTATAGGCCTAGCACAGGCTGAGCCATAGCTGGCCCATGGGGCCAAGCTCCCTGTGGGGAGACGTCAACATTGGAATAATGTGTAGACAGCCCAGCAGCTGAGCAGCTCACCTGTGAACATGACTGTGAATAAATAGCATACAACACTCACCTTAATCCAGGGATGCTCAAGACTCTCATCGATCGTCATTCTCTTCCTGCAGAAGAAAAATATCCACTAGTAAGAAAACGCATTTAGACTTTAATATATTCAAAGTGGAGATATGTATCTTTACATTTAGCATAAAATCTGAAAAAGTTCGTACTTTGGATCCTTGACCAGCAGACGGCGTATGAAGTCTTTAGCCAGCTCGCTGGTGTTACTGAAATACTCTTCATCAAAGTCGTAGTTGACAGCTGAGATGTTAGTCAGAGTTTCCTGCTTGGTCTCGCCCAGAAACGGTGAAGCACCACTCAACCTAACATCAACAGAAACTGTGCTTTAGACCACATTCAGAGGCGTAATGATTTATCTCTACAAATACACAAAAACCAGTCTTGATGTGAAATATGACTCACAGGATGTATGTGATTACTCCAATGCTCCTGCAGAGAAGAGAAAAACCAAACATCAGTGAAAACTGTCACACAAGTCAGTATAGCAGAGAGAGGAAAAAAAAAACATGTTTGCATCTTACCACATGTCTGCCTCCAGTCCAAGCGGCTCGTAGTTGACTATTTCTGGGGCTGTAAAGCACAGAGGAATGAGCATTATAATTCAAACCAGATGTGGAGATCTGAAACAGTTGCTGGCGTGGGCGCAAACTAGCACAAAGACTGGTGTGGGATTTTCCAAGTGGAACATTTTATGTGTGTGAGGCAGATATTTCAAGAGCAGAAACAGGATCTCACCAACAAATTCTGGCGTTCCAAAGATGTTCTTGAACTCATTTCCTGCTTTAATCTGATGAGCAATCCCAAAGTCAATCAGTTTAATCCTGGGGTTGGGGACGTTCTTGTCCAGCAGCATGATATTCTCAGGCTGTTTGATAAAATGGTGAGAGGAGAAGGAAACGTTTTAATTCAGTACATGTACACTGACAAGATTATAGCTGCACTGAAAGATATTCTGGCTACTTGGGGGCAAACATAAAACACACCGATACATTATCACCTTTTAAAATTGATACAAACAAAGTGTTGGCAAGCAGAATATTTTTACATTAACCAGAAACAGAGCAACATTAAAAGTGACGTGGAATCTAACATTTAATCTCCTTTGGCGATTCCTGACAAAAGGAATCTCTTGCTCTGTGACAAGTGCATCTTAAAAAGGATACTTTCGCATTTTTCTGTAGCTGAACCAGCAGTACAACCAAAAAGACTAAAAACTGCTTACTTTGTTTGTTAGTCCAAAAAACATCATATGTAAGAAAGAAAAACAACTAAATCCTACATTTCTTAAACAATTAGCATTAAATTTATTTTTATTTTTTCCTCATAAACTACTGACCTTGAGGTCAAAGTGAGCGATGCGCTTTGAGTGGAGATACTGAACGCCGTCCAGGATCTGCTTGAGAAACTGTGTGGCCTCCTCCTCCGTCAGAGATTCCTTCTCAGCCAGGAAGTCGAACAGCTCTCCTCCGGACACCAGCTCCAGGATGAGGATCACGTCGGTTTTATTTTCAAAGATGTCGTGCAGGGTGATGATGTTGCTGTGCTGGATCTCGCGCAGGATGTTCACCTCGCGCTCGATCTCTTCCCGACTCACCCCTCGCCGACTGGATGACAGGCGACGCTTCTTGATAAACTTGGCTGCGTACTCGACACCGGTGCTCTTCTCCTTACACTTACGGACGATGGCAAACTGTCCACTAGGAGACAACAAAGGGGAGATGTGGTTATAACTAAAGATATAGTTAAACAAAACTGTGACTAACAAATAACTAACAAATTAATCTGTGGGATTTTAGGAAAATTAAAGAGATGAAAGTATTTGGTATTTTCCGATTAAAAAAATGTAAAAAACATCCTCAATGTAGCAAAATAGTCATAATATACCTTATTTCTTGACCATAACTGAATCTATACTATAACGGAATATTTCAACTAGTTTTCCAAAATAAATCGGCTGGTTTTAACAGATTTCTAAAAATTAAATATGTTTCAGGACAAGCAAGAAGAAGTCAGGTTGATGCACTAGGACGGTAAAACCTGGTGTTTTCTACAGCTAGAAGTGGCAACGGAAGTGTCAGGGCAGCACTGGATTAAGTGATGGACTTGTAAAGATAACTTGATAACTACGGCACTTGATAGCTGCCATTGTCGCAGTTTGACGAGGTCAAAAACCAACGTGCGATCCTTTAAAGTCACTGAAAAGTAAATGATGAAATCAAACGATGTGAAACGCAGAACCAGCCTCGAGTGTAGTAAATTACGACAGAAGAAATATATGAAAATATGCAATTTATCATCAAAAAGGTTGAACAGCAAATGGCAGAATCAGATTTAAAAGAGATAAATAACATTACTGACAAGATTAATGTGACCAATGTGCAAGGAAGGACAATACTGCATCCCTGTGCAGAAAACTGAATGTTTTCCCTTTTAATTGTCTGCGTGTCTATTTATCTCAGCACCCACACGCACAGAGTGCCCTCTACTTTAGAGAAACTACACCACAGCAGAGGTGCAAAGGCACATTGAGAGACAGTGATGTCACACTTTTGCTGCATTACTGCAGAATAAAAATGTCAAAGGTAGAAGGTTTAACCTGCTATAATGTGACGACCGATTCACAAACAATTGGAAACGGCGTAAATAAGATATTTAATAAGTAGCAAACGCCTACTTTACTAAAGTTTTGGGTGGACTGCAGTTCAGATCTGACATAAAAACACATTTTTGTGTATTTAGTGTGATTGGATTACACTTGAACTTAACATTTGTTTTATTCATAGAAACTACATGCATAGGGAGTTCAAGAATCACTGCCATACAGCCTAAAAACATAACTGAGAATGCTATTTTGTACCTTGTAAACTTGAAAGATAATATAATACATGATTTTAAATGCCATCAGGTTAGGCTTAACATTACATTTGGTGCGAGGGCACAAAAACCTCTGATAACCTTCAACATGGCAGAAATAAATGGACACTAAAGCATCGCAAAAAAGTGCTGTGCTTGCATTTAAAGCTGCCCTCCAGCAACTGCGACACCCAAGACCTTTGTTCAGACCAAGTACAAAGTACAATGTATTTGTACTTAGGTGTATCAGGCAGGTTTTTTCTCCACTATTTATTTTGTGATAATGAACAAAAAAATATACATGTATGACATACCTGCCCAGCTCCTCTCCCATCTCATAACACAACTCGACATCCTCGTGCCTGAAGCCAGCCATGGTGTGCTGCTGACTGGAATGACGATGGGGGCAAAGCCTTGGGATTCACTGCAGTGAAGAAGAGAAATATATCCCCTCAGTAAAACTGGTTGTGATTGGAGTAGACGTACTACACAGACAATTGACCAAAACAGTGCTATGTTAGTGAGAGCTGTGTGTGATAAGTCCTAGCTATAATCCAGAATTACCTTTCGAGCTGTGTGGCAACTTGCCTCTGATAGCCTGGGCTTTTTTCCTCCTTATTTGGCCCGAGTAAACACAGCTTTAGTTTTCAGACACTTTCAGGCTGATGTCAGAGCTCCGCATACCAGTCCTACTTACATCATCCCCTCCCTGCACCAGCGATATGACTCAATTAAAGGGACTGGCCTAAAATCGGGTGTATTTATCATTTTACTCGTTTGCACCTTATTTATTGCGTCTCATCTACACAAAACACTGTTAAAACTGAAACAAGTCGCCAGGTAACTGCAGAGCTCCATCAAAAATACTCTTCGTGTCAGAAACAGACAACAGGGACATTTTCCGTGGTTTCAAATAGTTAAAAAAAAAAAACGAGATAAATACCAAGAAGATCGGGGAAAATGTGTGTCACGTACAAAAAACATGTTACATTCTTAGAGACTAAGTGATTAGAAATAAATATAAAGTTAAAAATGAGGAGAAACCCGACAGCGGAAAAGAGCTAACGTTAGCTTAGCTTAACAAGCTAGCATTAACGTCTGTAGCGTTAAACACCGGCTCTCGATGTTTACAGCGACAGGAAAGATATATAACTAATAACACTAAAACACGGTCAGCTAGGTTTATGTTTAAATACATTAAGTGTGAAAGAAGCATATACTTACAGTAAACCTGTCTAAAAGTGCTGCATTCCTCTCTGAAGTAGCGTTAACGAATCACTTGTGTGTGAATTCACACTGAATCATAACAAGCCAGCAACTGTGACACAATGAACTTCCGGTATCCTGTTTCAAAACAAAAGCCTTACCAAGTTGTGAAGAATTAGCATGGTGAAATGTTATTTCTCCTCTCCCTTAATAAGCATGTGTTGTCTTGACTAGAAGTACGGTTAAGAAAAGAGAGTGCAGTAGTGTAAACACTCCACAAAAGGATGTAGGTCCACACTAGAAATGCGGATGGATGAAAGGGGGCACAAAGCTCAAACGGTGAGAGGCCTTTACCTGTGAAAAAAGAAAAATAACTAGCTTAAACCACATTTTATTTGATATTCTATAGATACAGGTAGAAATTAAATAAAATAATGATGTGCTATCATCACATATTCTGAAGTTTAGGTTTGATACAGCTATTTTCAAGTAGCCTCAAAATTGTTTCTTATCGTTTCTTTAAGGACTCTTTATGTCTCTCTGCGGTAATATTGCATCTTTTCTTATTATTTAGTGTCTTCTCATTATAGTTTGTGTTATTCAGTTGCTTTCCAGCTACATGTACATTTATACACAAAAAAAGAAGAAAATATCTGACAGTCTTCCTCTGCATTATTTTTTTAAGTATTAACCAAAAGCACAATAATATATAAAGTTCAGTGTGTTGCATAACATTTCGGGTGAAAAAACAGATAGTTAGTATAAAAAACTGAAGCCTACAGTAAAATATAGCCTAAATGGACACAATTGACAACTTTTACCTTTTATTTTGAAGGCTGTAATCGTTTTAGTTCCGGCGCCGGTGTGTCTTCTGCTGCAGGTAAATATCCGGCAGAAGGACAAACATATGGGATGACTTCATGTCGAAGCTGCTGCAGCATGTCAGTAAATAACAAGACTGAGCATGCAACAGCAAAGCTTAAAAAGAGGTGATTCATACATATCACAGTTATAAAACACCTGGAGACTGCGCAGAGTGTTGCTTTGTCTGGTGTTATACGTTTATGGTTAGCAGGATGTAGGCTAATTGATATGTTTAGAGACATATCATTTTATTACTTTTAAATGTAAGGGGACAACAAGAGGTTGGAGCTAAATTCTGGTTGTATTCATTTATGAGAAGCCATCAGAGGGAAGATTTGAGTTGTACTTTCAGCTGGAGGAGGCCAATATGAGGTTGGAGCTCTGCTCATGGAGTAATATGCAGCAAGAAAGCTGTTTTGTTAGGTGATGCTGCATGTAAGCATTTTAGCTTGAGGTACATTAAGGTAGTAGAAGAGTGGGCTGCCGTGCGGAGATCCACAGGTTGGGAAAAGGAGTTCCCTGACCGGGAATCGAACCCGGGCCGCGGCGGTGAGAGCGCCGAATCCTAACCACTAGACCACCAGGGAGTGGGTTGCCAGGTGTGATGGTCTCAGAACACAGGCCACACACCCAACACTTTAAAGCTGACACAAATGTGACTTCTGTTGCTTACAGACTCCAAAATAGGACCCCATGTTCCTCTGCAGGTCATGGATCATAGTAGACTTGTTATAGTAAGTGGGATTTATTCAGTGTATCTGAGTGTATTTGAGTGATTTTTCAATTTGGAGTTTTAAGTCAGTTAATACAATACAGTGCGCACAATCAAAATGATTGATTATTACAACTGAAGAAACGCTTTAAGAGCCATCATGAAATTAAAAGGATAATCCTAGACATCCTAGAAATGTTATAGAACTTGCCATAATACAAATGGCTGCTTTACATATGGCCATGGAACAACATATTTTTCCA
>OMLM01011833.1:0-15180 GCA_900302695.1 Helostoma temminkii
GTGTTTTCTAGTTTATTCGTTCCAGCGTTTAACTGAGGTTTTCTTTGTTTACTAGTTAGTCAGTTAGTCCCAGCTTTATGCTGTGGTTTGCTTTGGTTTGTTTCAGAAAGTTAGATAGTACCAGCCTAGAGCTGCGATTTTTGTTTGGGAGTTTGTTAGGTTATTTCATTTTTGTAGTTTGCCTGCCTTTGCAGAGTCCCCTAGATTGTTCTCCCTCTTTTCAGGTTTCGTTTCTTTTGTGCATTGCCTCTGTTTGCTCTGTTGTTTTTGAACAAGTGTCTTGTTAATAAACCTAGTTGGGAATAAGCTCTGCTTTCGCTGTGTTTCTGCATCTGGGTCATCCGTTAGGCATTTTGTAACAGAAAATAACGTTTAGTTTGAATCGATACCTGGAAAGAGAAAAGTATAGTTGTAGCGCCGTAGCCCTCAGTTTAATGACTCACATAAACCTCAGTGACCTTGTAATTATTTTTCTAGATCACTGAGTTTGCAAATAAGATTAATCTTAATCCTAGCTTGTTAGGATTAAGTGTAAGTGTTCTACCATTAATAAAAAAATAAAAAATCTGATAAAATCTCATATTTCCAGGAAAGTCGTGCCATAGATCAACTGATGTCATTTGTGTTTTTCAGGAGTGGCTGAACTAATTCACACCAACTTCACCTCAGCAGTTTCCTTATGAAGGATTTCCCATCCTCATCATAAGTGGCATTGAACTCTTTAAAAACCTTATTCACTTTTTTCTTTCCATAATATATTAATGAACATCAGGCATTATTTACCCTGTTTAAGGAGTAATATCAGAATATCCACCAGTTATTTATCTTCAATAGTCTTTCACTCATCATCATCATCACCACTAAAGGGCCGGAGCGTTTCATTCTTAATCTTCTCCTGCCCTGAAAACTCTACCTAGGTCATGGATTTATGGTGGATGGTGTTGTGTTTATAGTGAATTGTACATAATCACAGAGAACAAAATGTGAAAAGGGTGACTGCATTATTTGCCAATTTTAGGGACATGTGGAGTGAATTTATAAAGATTAAGTTTTAAATATTCTAGTTCTATCAATGCAGCTCTAGACGTAATCACATTAATGAGGCTGTGTGAAACAGCTTTAACTGCGCACACACTCCACTGCCAAAATCATCAAGTTCAATATGTCACCTACAGTTTCCCACTCAAACATCACCATGTAGTTTTAGGCTTTGTTGTAAACAAGATGCAATATATTGACAGAAAAATTCAGCCACTTTCAGTGCATTTACTGTACTGTAATAATGACCCTTTAAATCTTACCTGTGACGCCATCTTTGTTACCAAGCAACCAAAACTCATCCACAACACTAAGCACCTCAATGACATCACCAGTGAAGAGTGGCAGCTCTTCGGAGACGCTGGGCAGAAACTCAAACACGGCACGCACCACCGTTCCTGCCTCCATTACTCATAACCTGTAGCGATGGACGGAGACAGAGAGATGCAGTTATGAATGAAATGAAGATGCGTGCAAAAAAATTATACAGCATGGGATCTACTAAACAAAAAACTTTTAAGACTGCAGAAGCCACTCCCATGAGGTAATGCTAATGCTGGTTTCGCAAGGCACTTTGGTGCTACTCTAAAACCTCACCGTACAAACAAATGCCTCACAGCGAGAACACCAAATAAAAGTGAGAGAAAAACAGAACAACGGAAAGAGCAAGAGAAAGGAGAAAGAAAGGAGAGAAAAAAAAGCAGTAAAAGCAAAAGATGGCGCTATAAGGAAGGACATTCCTCAACACTCTTCTATGCTTGTCCTGGTACTTTCTAACAAGGGATCTATGATTGTGGTAGATAGTAAGTACAGCTCTGTGAATTTTTTGTACTGTGTATATGTCACACACCTACATCATGTAGTTTAGCTTTATATCACGAGAACATCAGCATGAGTTTACATTTTCTTCTCTCCCTAATCTACAATTTAGATCAGTTCAGTGAATGCTCTGACTAAATGAATAATACCCATGAGGATTATGATCTTCTATCTCGGGAATGCACTGGTAGTCTGGTGGTTCATGCATACATACATGTACAGTAACTGCAACATACACAGTTTGAGTCTGGCTGGGGACCTTTAATGTCCGTTATACACATTATCTTTTCACGTGTTTGCCTTCTACTGTTAAGCTATCAGATAAAGGCTAAAACATAATCTTAAAAAATAATATTCAATAGGCAGCAGTTCAATTTAGTGAAATAAAACAATCTTCTTTAACAGTCCTGTTGTGCTCCAGTCGAATCTAGATGTTTCTTCAGAAATATGAAATCTGATTGCCACGAGGCTCCATGACTTTGTCCACACAGAGTATCTGAACACACAAAATAAATGTTTACAATTGTCATTAAATTGTGGTAAAAAATGACGTTGTCATTGGAAGATATAGTCTAAAAATGTAGTTCAGACGCCTCCCGATTTATCAGATGGAGAGTTCCTGTTCCACACCCTTACATACGTGTGTGTGTGCATGCACATACACACACATGCACACACACACAGCTACATTCTGTACAAAGGACGGGAATAATCATGGTTTTCATCCCTTTTTACAGGATACTAGAACATACTATTGTAACAGGACGGTTAATTATGGCCAAACTCCAATAGGTCTGGTGACTGTGTGTTTGCATTTGTAGATAAACACAATTAATGTACATATGCAAAGAACTTTTATGTTTGCATTCAACACTTAAAGTCACATAACACGTTATTCAATATCACTTATCAGCTGAATGAGCAAACGCACACAAGACTGCATTTAATTTGTCTTAGTTTATCAGCATGTGGAAACAGAATAACCACAGGTGGGATGGGCACGCTGACAGAGATGGGAAACTAGAGAAGATGGATTTAGTTTGCCACAATCAATGGGGCCTCTGTTAAGTGGGCAGGTGTAGCTAAAGGGGGGGAGAGTAAGGGCTCTAACCATGTCTGGGCAGAGACACAACTAAGGTTATCCTTGATGTGGCTGTGGACGTAGATAGAAAAGATGACAAGCACTAACTGGAGCACTGAATGTGTGAGTGTGTGTGTGCTTGGGTGATTGTCTGCTTCTCTGTGAAGGTTAAGCAGCACTGTTTTGCTTAACAAAAGCAGTTATATGTTCACTGTGTGGTAGGCTGGGAGCTCCGCACTACTCAGTGTTAAAGCCACACTGAAACCTGAACCAAGGCATTAAATACTAAACGGCAAAAGAAGGTGTAAAATGAGAGGCTGGAGAAGACAGCAGGCAATAAGCACCAACACAATGTCTCTCTATTTACGTGACACTATATTGATGGTTGTTTCTTTTCTTAAACACAGTTAACAACAGTTATCTCTCAGATAGGCATAAATGTATTCAGATACATTTATGCTTAAAATATCGTTTACACTGTATGCAACATGTGCAATATGTTTGTCTTGTTCTTTATAGCAGGGTTACATAACTGTTTAAACTGCACAAATATATAATTCTCATATATCTTCAAATCCATGACAAACATCCAATCATCAATATTCATAGTAAACATATACAATTGCTATTCTTTAAGAGGTTCATAAACATTCAGAAACTCAGCTAATCTGCCTCATCTGTAATTTTAGGTTATGATTTGATCAGATAAGTCTGTGATTGATCTTATTCAATAAGCAAAAAGACCAACATATTCCATGACCTTTCACTGAGATGGTTCTAAACACTCGTTTCAAGTGTGTCCCACCCAATTCTGATCAGTGATAAACAAAACATAATCTGGGAACAACATGAAGCTTTACTCTGCTTATGCTCAGTTCAAATGAAACAATCGCTTCCTGACACACACCGTGGTGAATCAAACATGCCCTTGCATGCAGACAGATGAACACATATCACTGATCATAGAGGAATAAACAAATGTTTGAGTGAGAATAATCTACCCAGTTTACCCAGTCTTACCCAGCCTGGCTTGTTGTAGCAGAATGAATAAAGCCTGTTAACAGATAAACATTTAAGAAGGGTGATGGTTTAGGTAGATAGCTTCAAACTGTGTGTTTGCAGGTTACAGGTAAATAAAAATGACTCATCTCCCTCCAAGAGCAAACTCCAGAGTTCAAAATTCTCTCCAAGACTCCACTGTGCTTTTGATCACAAAGAAGAGAAACATAAAAAGGACAACCGTCAGATCAGACAGTTCTTTAAGAAAACACTGCACCATAAATCAAAAAGTGAAACAGAAACTCACACCATGCAAAACACACTGTAAACCACAAGTTAAACTACTGGCCCAGAGGTCTCCGAATTCCATTTGAATTTTAAAAATAGTGTCGTATCTAATTCAACAGACCAATCACAAGACCGAGCAAAGCGGCGTGTTTTGAAAACTGAAGTGACAAAGTGTGGTTTGCAGTTTACAATGCAACTTTTCTGTTTCCTTTCCATTCTGCACCTTCTACACCTCACCAAGTCTGTCCAGCCTGTCACCAAAACAGCCGAGTTTAAACAAGTACCAAACCTCGTTCCACCTCACTGCAGAACCACGACCTGCACAGAGGCCCTGAACTTCTGCAGCTTTCCCAGAGTTAATCCTCAGATCTGCATCCAGCCAGACAAGCTTCTTAGTGTTATTTATGGATGTGTCAGTGTGTCAGTGGCCCCTGTGCTCAGTGACTTTTACTCTATGCTCCAGCAGATGACAACACAAGCTGCTGGCAACACTGTTCCAGTGTGCTTGTGGGGCCATATAATGGTCGAACATGGTTTGATACAATTGTATACAACAGTTATTTAAATAAGAGACAAAAAAACTGACACCTGACAAGCTAGAAGTGGTGCTGGGTAACTCTGACAAAATAAAAATGATAATACGTTTAGCTATGATATCAGTGTGGTTCTTTGGAGAGCAACATGGTCTTTCTGTGTCCACAGTCCACAACTTTGCACCAGACTGAAATATCAAACACGTTTCTGTCAGAATGAATTAATCACTTTTGGTGATGCCTTAACTTCTCATCTATACTCCAATCAACTCCAATTTATCCATTATATTGGTTTATAACCAAATACATCAGCATGTACTTCGCGTTTACTACAAATAAACAAATGTTGGCCTGCAGACACACTAAGTTAACATGGTAAATATCATAAACATTATTCATCCTTAGCATCAGCACAAATACATCATCAGAGTAGGCATTTTACCCACTGTACAGTTCAGTATCACACAGCTAATAGCATAGCTGTAAGATCTTTGTGATTTACCAACTATTAATACATCAAATAATATACCATTATTTTAATAAACTTTATGCATCACATGAAAAGTGTAATTTAGCTACACTGCTGCCTTTAGGACAAGGAAAAAATACAATATTAAGCTTCCATGTAATATTGCATCACAAAACAGATGATATCTAGTTTAAGCTGATATGGTGATATGGATATGGTGACTATAAGGCCCAGCTGTACTGTCTCAGCCTATTTAACTAAGGATAAGAGCAATTAGGTTCAATTTGTATATAGCTAGTTCATTCTACTCTTTATTTTTCAGTATACTTATTGCAGAAATTAAATTGCATGGCAGCAAGCATTAACAAACGAACGATATCACTGCAGACAATCGACCCCAGTGTGGGTTTAACAGCAATTTCTTTGTGAGTTGATCAGTCAAATGGACAACTAAGCATTAAATGCTTATTGATCAACATTGAACAGGACAAAGTCAAAGTACAAAGTCAATTTTACACACTGAAAGCTCTTCATATAACAACGCTTACACTGGCGTGTATTTTTATTATCGTTTATGAGGTCTAGTTAAGCAAAAGGATTCTAATAAAGAATGAATATCCTCACACAACCTCCAGGTAGTAAGTGAACAAAATTCAAATATTTTATTTCACATTTGCTACGTTAATCATAATAGTATTAAAAACATCAGTTTGATAGAAAGTGTTTCGCTTTTAGCTGCTGTTATAGTAATTTCAGCACTGAGTCCAAGATGCAACATTTTAGGTAGAATTTCTAGGTAAAAATTTAAACCAAAGCAAACTATTACTAACAAATTGATACAACACAAGTGGTTGCTGTTTATTTTTCATAGGAGACAGTGAGGGAGACGGTGTGAGAGGGACTGGTTTGTGCCACTTGGCATCATTGTGGAGAAAGTAACAGGATTACGACAGACAGCTAAGTCAACAGCTGACATACACACCTCACAGTTGACTGTGAGACAAATCACCAACTGTCAGACCTGAGACATGTGCTGGGAACCATTGTCACCCTTTACTAAACTCTATGCACCCAACATATGATACAGTTTAATATATATAGATATACACTGTCATTACATAGTAAATGTTAGTAGTTCAAGAGTTTTCAGCGTTTGCTGAAACAGTGTTACTTTGATTACAGTGGAAGCAGGAACTGCTGACTGCCTCAATCTTTTATTGAACAGGATGATCTGATGCCAACAATGAAGCTGCTGCCTCATTATCTGTCTGCCTGCCAGGCCCAGGCTCACACTGATGCACAAACCACCATTCATCCTATTCAGATGTACTGAGGTGGCTGACTGCTACGTGGCTACATCAACACACGCTCACACAGGCTGGTGGAATCCTCTGGAGAGGCCTGGATGACAGCTGATGTCTTTTGATAGTGATTGTTTGCTGCACAGCAGTGCAGTCCTGCTGAGTCCGCTGAAAAACATTCACCTCGAAACAACAAAGCAGGTGGACAACCAGCCGACAGTTCTGGATTTTAAGGACTGGGGGTCGTCTGTTCCTCTTCACCAGCGTTTCAGCACATGTGATTGAGAGTGAGGAGGCTCTCTATGGCTGACAGTTGTCAGCACCATTCATGTGGTTTTCTAACCATATGTTTACACAGTCACTGCCTCAGAGACCCCCTGTTGCATGACACCACAACCAATTTAGATGTGATTTATGTTTTTTTTTTTTGCAACGAATTACAACAGTAACAAATAAATTAGTGGTTGCAAAACTAGCCACGATATTTGAGGAACAGAACCAACATAAAACTTTATGCTCTGGAACTACAAATCATTTCTGTAGACACACAAAAAGCATAAAATAATTTAAAGGGTTCTGCTGGCTTGGTGGTCTCCTTCATATAGGAGTTATTCTTTCAGTAGTTCAGTGTTATAACTTTAAATTGATTGTGTAGTCCAAACAACAGCCCACAACACAATATGTTTAGTTTACTATGACAGGACAAAGTAGAAAATCCAAACAACTGAGAAACTGGAACTAGGAATTTAAGAAATTTAAGAAAATTAATAAACAATCATTTGAACTGTAATCCACATATAATCTGTTAAAGTTACATTACAACCACCCCAGATTATGCTGTTTATCCATTTAATAGAAAGGTATAATCCTCAGAATATCTACATTAAGATACAACAAGGTAACATACTGTGCTCCAATGCCATTGCTCTAAACAAGTAAAAGGCAGAGCAGTGAGTGCGTGAGCCAGTTTGGAGGGGAGTGGTCTGGCTTTCAAATGCATTTCTAGAAGATGAGACAGCACAACGTGACCTTAGCCAGCTGGATGAAAAGAACACATCTGGCAACCTGACTCAAGTGTCTAAAGATGCCAAACTCTGTTGAAATATTTGGCAAAGCAATCTCGTCCACTCAAACATGTGAGCAGTAAACACATACAGAGACATGGTTGAAAAAGCACAGAGACACAAACTGTACTGTACGCTAACGTTCAAACTCTGCCTTTCAGTACAAACCATCACTATAGTAGAACCAGATCCTATTTTAAGATCACAGACCATCGATTAAAACTGGTTACATGAATGGAGGAGAGCGGAGTCGTGAAGTAATTAGGACGACATATCGTGTTTGCCTTTTCATGTACACTGCCAGAAATCCTTAACATAAAAATGTAAACAAACACATCATCTGTTCCATTAAACTAATGCTAATTACATTAATTTTAAAGGATTTTAGAACTTTTCAAACTTATTTTATACATTTTTCCCACAATACCTGACATTTGTGCTAATACTATTTGTTAGCATCTGACAATTAAGGTACTAAACTCAATATTTACACTTTTTTTTTTCTTTCAAATACAGTAAATTACATACAACAGTGAACCAGGTCTAAGCTGCTTGCCTTAGTAATATCCACATTTGCAGATAACTGGATAAAACCCACTATGACACAACAATGTCCTGAGGACCCCAGGTGTTTAGCCAAGGCAGGTATTGTGGTACAAAGAAGCTATTACTACCTTTTTTGGCTAAATGGTTAACTGAGTCAGGACAGGACAAGCCCACCTATTCCCTCTGAATCAGTAATTTTCCTACCTCTGTACAGTCTGGACTTGCTCATTTCTCTGAACAGCATGTGTTTCTCTTGGAGACCGAGGGCAGGGTGATGATTGGGGTTAAATATTTAAAGGTATAATAGATGAAGTGTTAAGAAAGAATATGTGTTCACTATCTTTAGAAAGAAAATAAGGAAGTTACAGGAAAATTCTAAGTATTGCTGCTGAATGTAGGGGAAAACCGGGGTGGGTTCCTGTACTGACTGCAAACACTCTTCTTGATTAATCTACTAAAACTCCACATCGGTCTTCACATTTTAATTCACTTTGCCTTCCAGCATCTCTGCAGTGCGCGGACATTCCTCGAGGGATTGTGATTATTTTTTTAAGACTCCACTTTTTCTTTCTGTGTATAAGTCACCTCACTTCCTTATTTGTTTCTTCATCCCTGCTATTGAAGACACTGGGAACTGTTTTTTTGCATAAACATTTCCACAGTGAGAATGGGACCTCTGATGTATAAGCTCAGAGGGCGAGGCTGTGTTGTCACGGATACAGGGATCTGTTTGGACAGCAGAGGGCTTTCCCAGGGAGGACCCTAGAGGTGCCTGAGGATATGCCGCACCCTTAAAACATGGCTAAGCCCTAATAGTTCACATATGAGCCGTTACGTAACTGATCTCTACCTTAGAGTCACGTCATGACATGCCTTCAGAAACATGATCGATTCAAAGAGAGTGAACGTCCTTGCCCTTTGTGGAAAAACCCACCCAAACACAAAACTCTTATATTTTCTACCCAAACTTTTACACAACTCTGGGTGAATTGAGGACATAAACAAGATTCGGCCAAGATGGAAAAGACTGCTTTGATGAGTTTTCCTAACTGAACATTTTACACATGCTGTCATGTGTGTGAATGGGACACCTCTTGCTGGTACTGGCTTGGAATAATCTGGACATAGCTCTGTAATACCAGGCCCGTAGGAATTTAGCAAAACTGCTCAAGCTGCTGCAGTGCCAGCTACATTAATCTTGCAATGGGCAAATACCTGACAAGCAAATATGCGAGGAAAAAAAACATTCTCAGAACTGGTGGAAAATGATTGTTTTGGGTGGAAAATTTCAACAAAACCCCAAGGTGGTGGTATAGATTCTGCTTAGATACAGAAAGATCTCTCCTCCATTCTTTCTTAGTAATACCCTGAATAAGGATTTATTTTAGCAACACTTAAGCTGAAATACAAACTGAAAGTGTCAGCTAAGAAAGCTGACCTCATATTAATAAATAGAGCAGCATTGCTAGCATGGAAGACAACTTCCTTATTCTCACCCTTACTATACATCAGTGTTGATGTCTCACTCTCGTCTTTGTAGAATTTGCTGACACGAACAGCAAACTAATCTGCCCCCACTCATTTCTACTTTATATCAGTTTAGTTCCCCTGCTTTTCCCGACTCCTCAGCCAAGCTGACTAACATCAGCAGAGAACGTAAAGAATGTCGTCATTTATCAACATGTGAGCGAAACCTTGTCTCTAGAGTGATGGTGCATTTAATGATAGGATGAAAAATAGATATTTCCTGTTTTTCCCATGTATGGTATGTTATTTTTGTCATGGCTATTTTACTCCTCTTTACATTCTGTTCTGCAGCTGTAGTTTGAAGTGATTTTGGCCGGCTGCAATGTCACACAGTCATAATCTAAGCTGCTGTTGCACTACACACAATTACATGTTTCACTGGATTTATGGAGACAACCGAAGTGCAGCGTTTGTGTGACACGCAAGACATGCAAACTGACACAGACAGCTCGGGTTTCTTTATCATGATGTGCTGATATAGGATCCTGTTGTCAGTGATCAATAATTTAGTGTGATCATTGAAAATCTTGACTATGTACTAAACACAAAAGCTAAATATTTTCTAATACTTGATTCATGCTCTAATAGCAGTTATTGAAGAAACTTTCTGACTAGCTAGTTTATCAGGTATGATTAAAAACTACAGTCACGATAAACATGAAACATGAAAAAAGTCCTTTTTTATAAAGATAGTGATAGAATTTCTGTACATATTTAAATATCTGCTTCTTCGATCGCACTAAAGGTGTTAAAATTGCCAAACTAAAACAACAAACTCATTTCCTTGTTTATGCGCATGCATATGTGGGACAGAACAACATAACAAACATGGAGGATTATGATAAATTTGCATGTGATGAAGGTTCAAACCGAATCTCGACTGAAACCATGGTCTGTTATTACAATGGATTTACAATATACAGGTCAAACCACAGCGTGGTGACTAAACACATGTGAAATGACACGTGCTGTATTGTGCAAATACAAATAAACATAAGAGAGAGCAGAGGTGAGACCATTCATTATTGCCACAGTTTGTTCTTTTAACAATGACACAATTATGTTTAAAAAATACATACTATACAACTGTGTATGTAGCTGTCAGGTCTAATACTTTAAGTCTGGTACATACATTCCATACATACAAGTACACACATATGTACATGTTGTACATACATACAAGTCTGTTCCAGTAAATCTGAATAGCAAATAACACACTGAACGTAAGTGACTCTTTGCACCAAGTGGCTCAGTCAACGTCATAACTAAGAATTACTCCTACAGACCCTACTCATGCTACCTCATATTCACTATGGCATATATCTCTGTGCATTATGTGTGCTTATGTAGTCTGAGCAGGCTTGTGTAATCATCTTCTTCACCCTAAGGCTCAGGGTTATGATGAGATGTACATACACAGGATTATTTTATGGTTAAATGAGACTTTTGCTTATTGTTATGTCAAGAAATTCCCCAGATATTTTCATTCGTTTAACTGCTTCTTGTTTGATTTGTAGTGATATTATATTACTGTAAACCATACTGACTACGCTTAAATGAACTGTCCTGTATCAGATCATCATGTCATGAAACAGAATAGAAACAAACAGAATACTATTAAGCAGAACAGAATTTGATAAATTATAGAATATAATCAAACACCATAAAATACTGTGACCAGACCACCATACAGTAGTTAAGTGCATGTGTGTGACCAGAATATTCCCTCAGCTCAGTGTGTGTATGAGTGTGTGTTGTGTGTGGGGGTGGGTGGGTGTCCCTCTCACATGGTGGAACAACTGACAGCGGCGGACACAGGTGACACACAGACAGCAGGGGGATTATTTGGTCTGCAGCACTTGTGTCCACCGCCATCAGTCATTCAGCTCACGTCACTAGTCAGTAATCACACCGAGGCTGTCTGCACTGAACCGAGTGTGTGTGCGCAGAATAAACCACGTTCAAAGCACCAACACACGAGTGTCAACGCGTGAGTTTTTCAAACTATGGAGGGAAAAAAAAATCAGGTTTATTGCTCCCACGTCAAGCAGAGAGTGGTTAATGTTATAAAGTGGATCCATGTGCGTCCTGAAACTTCTATCAATCTTTACGCATCAATCACCCCACGTTAGGCGTTTTCCAGTCCTAGTACACTTACAAGGTTTTTGCTTTTCTTACCTGCAAACTGAGCGACCAGTAGAAAATAAGGGCTCCAGTCAGACAAGATATCCAACTTCAGCCTGGTGATGTGGTGGCGGAGTTGCTTTTCTCCGCGACTCAACTTTTCAGCAGCTACACGTCCCACAGTTTCGGGGCTGAGCACAGACTCATTTTGGCCGAGAAGGCCTGCTTTGTTTCAGGGTGAAGGTTAAAGAAAGCATGCTGACAGTACGAAGCGACACGGTGGCCGTGGCTGTGTTCCTCGGTACAATCAGCTGTTATCACACCGCAAGCGGCAGCGGAGTCGCCGTGCGCCTCTCCATGCCTACACAACAACGCCACCCACTTTTTTCCAAAGAGACCCGAGGCTGGCTCGGCTGGTGCCTGACTCAAAAGAAAGTTGCTCTGAAAGTGCAGCACATGGTTGATTTTTTTTTTTTAATTTACATGAATAACGTCAGAAGATGAGGAAGTACCTGTTAGTGTATACTTTCACATACTACTGACTTCCTGCTGATGTTACTGTACTTCTACTCTACTACATTTCAGAAGGAAGCACTGAACTTCTTACCTTTCAGTACAGTTATAACACAGCTACAGTTTTATTATAGGTTAAACAACCAGCAGCTCCACCTTCTGCCCACATCTAAATGCTTTATAAATAATAATGTGTATGTTAAGTTAATGTAGTGGTATAATGAACATGTATCATAGCCTGAGCACCTTTTCTTGATTAGGTTGTATGTACATTTTAACTTCTAACATTTTACTTTACTAGCATCAGTAATGGTCTAGCAATAACAAGGAGAGCACATATTCTTTGTAAAGCATTTATCACTGATGGTACATTTATCAGTTTTTCCCCAAATAACCCCAAATAACCCTCCTTCCTATCACTTCTACCCTATACATATTATAAAATTACAGTAATTGTAAGTAATTGTTGGAAACCACAATAATATATTGAATATTGTATAACTATTTAAACAGTTTTAATGATAATGTCATCAGTTGCTTATGAAATCCACGTGATGCTTTCACAAACTCTCCATATGTGGTGGAGAATTAACTAAAAATCAGCATAACACCAGTTTATTACTTCATTCCCGTGCAGGCAAGCACATGTTTGGACTGTCCACTCCACCCCACATGACAATCCACAGCATCTCGAGGAACAGACCACATTCAGAGACCTTTCTAAAATTTAGTAATTTAACTTATTTAAAACATCCGTTCTTATAAATTTATGTTTATTCACGCTTTTTTTTTTGTTAGCTCTGGTTGTGTTTGATAGAGCAGCAGTAGCTAACACGGTGTGGAAACGTTAAGGTTTCCCTGTAATTAAGCTAGTTAGGTGTGAGCAGCACTCTGCTTTGTGGCTTTCTTCTAACGCTTCAACTCCTCCATTTAGAATCATTAAGACAATAAAAACCTTTTTTTAGAAAGAGAAAATCATAGATGTTTCAGAGAGAGTCTGTACATTTGGTAAACCTTCATCCTGTCATGGCCACTGTGCATTGTGGTATGAAACACTGAAACCCATTTTTGCTGAGTCTGCAGTAATAATAGCTTCCTTATATGTGATCTTGTATGTGCAGAACAATTGCAGGAAGCGAAGCCGGTTGCTTTTGTGTTCAAGTGTTGGGACGGAAAAAGGAAAGATACAGCAGAGGTCACACAAAAACAGTCTCTAATATACAAATGGCATTAAGTATTATTGAAATAGCATTTTTGCCAGTATCACAGTTTTATATAACATTCACTGCAGTATACTGCATATTAGTATCTGTTTCTAGTCATTTATTTTTTTATTTAACAGGGACTTTAAAAGTTATTAAATAGGAGAAGGAAAAAAAGCAGATATAATAAAGGATCTTGCTGAAGCTGACCCACAACCCACATCCCTAATTTAGATTTAAAGATAAAAATAACTGGACAATTAAAACACTGGTATGCATGTGGAAGCATAAGTCATCATCATAAACATGGGACAGTGTGTGTGTGTGTGTGTGTGATACATATTTATACAGTATGTTAATGAAAATGTAGATGACATGTGACAAGTATATTGTAGAAAGTATTACAAGTATTTATAAATAAATGTGAAGCCCCGACTAGCATTTATTAATTAATTATTATGTCACTGGTGGATCATCACAGGTTTTTTTCAGAAACAAACAGAAAAGAGTTTTGCAACTGATGATTTTCTGGATAATTTGTTTTCTGAGAGGTTGTGTCACAGAATTTCTTCATAAACTCTGACTCAGTGAATGTAGGAGATGTCCAGCACTGGTGGGCTTCATTGACGCCACCTTTGGCCAACAATGTGTGCGCTAATGCCAGTGAAAGCGCTTTTACTGTGTGTGTGTGTCACATACACACACACACACACACTGAGAACACTCCAGATTAATGCCAGCGTATGAAATGCTGCCATTGTCTTCTGTCACAGTGACCACTTTCATTCAAGGACAGCATGTTGGTCTATTGTTGTCTTTCAGTATTTGCTGCCAGTTGATCGTCACTACAATGCTCTGTAGGCACAGAATACATTGGCTCTTGTACAAACATCCTTTTGTTTTTTCCTGTGGGAAACAGCTGTGGTGAAGTGTCAGAGTGGGCAAAAAATGAAAAAGATTATAAGCAGTTACTGGACTGATGGATGAACTGATGTCAGTTACTGAATGACTGTGTAATCACTAACTTTTGGTTACATTAAAAGGCACAAATCTATCTATTGTGTTTTATTTTTGAATTATAATCTGTGAAACCACAGTGGTAAACACATGTTTGCAAATACAGTTTAAAGATTTGCTGTGTTAATGCAAGGATTGCAGAAAGAGGGGACTTTCTGTTTTAACTGTGCCTCATCACAAGTTATTTGTATTAGGCTCCATGTTTGTCTTGACGAGAACCTTTATATCACTGTCAAATCCAGTGAAGTGCGCTTTTCCTTTTTCCTGCTGATTAGAGAGAAACTGTTATTGTATTTTGTAGTGTTTTTGAGTTGTTCTGGGAAACTGAGAGGTCTTGACTGGGAGTCCATCCTTCTTTTAAAAGAGTCCAGTTTGCAAAGAGCCTCTTGTTTTTAGTTTTCATTCTCTGGCTAAGGACCCATACAGGGAGTCATGTGAATTTCCTGTGGTTCAAAAACATCACGTCATCATCAGTTTTCAACCACTGTTTCTTAAATGTTATCAAATAAATAAATATATTAATTTCTAATAAATTTCTAAATGTATTTTATAACAAATATTATAATGATCGTGAAGATCTAGAAGATAAAATTCACACAAAAGAAGTGAAATTCAGTTGAGGTACTTGATGTTTTAATGAATACATTTTTACAGAAACG
>OMLM01011833.1:26137-43900 GCA_900302695.1 Helostoma temminkii
GTAATTCTAACTACACACAACTTTTTTTTTTTATTGCCAAACTTGTGTCATCAGTCCAGCCATAATCAACACCGACTCAAATGATATCACTGGAGGGAATTTATCAGATGAACCTATTTATGTGACTAAAAGACTAAAAGACTAATTGTTCTGCCTATGCAGTGATTTATTCGAAGGCGTGATGGTGTTATTTGTTTCTTACAGTCTTCCATTAAAGTAATTATTAACATTAAGGTTTTAACATTGTTTTTTTGATAAGGACGGTTCTGACAAAGGTGAGCTCTGGGGAGAAAGTCTGATTACAACTGATTGAATTACTTGGATAGGGTCATCTGGTATTCCTATGGGTATGTGTAATTGATTGGGTGAACCACCTATCCAAACAGTCTCTCTCTTTGTATAGGGTTCCTTCCTCCCACGGGTCTCTCCATTAATCACTGCTGCTGAGTTGAAGGAACTAAGGAACCTAAAACTCTACAGCTAGAGGACAGAACTACCGCTGGACTCTGGAGGGAATGATTTTACACTATATCCACAGGACGCATTGTTGCATTTTTGTATTTGATTTTGGGGAGTTGGGTATTGGTAAATGTATGAACACCCTTTACTAATTGCTTCAGTCTGCCAAATGGCAGCTTGGCACTGCACTTCACCTCCTTTTCTTTAAGATGAAGCCAACTGGCCTTGAGTTCATTAAACAGTGTTGGCTCTACCATGCTGCTTTAAAAAATACACACTCAGCAGCATGTGAAAAACATGAACTTCCTAAGTGGAGCAGGACTTAGACACAATCTCAGGTCACTCCCCTCCATGAAATGCACAGTTCCTGTTTTTCCCCCCCGGTCACCTTGCAGAAGAAGCACACATCCTTCTATTCTACTGAAGGAAGCCCTTACGTGTGCAAAAAAAAAAAAAAAGCATTCCTCGGAATTGCATTACCGGCAAATGTGAAGTATATTTTTTCAAGTAGCTGCTATTACAAATGTAACAACATAAAAAACTATTAAAGTCTCTTTCATTAGTACAACCTTGTGGTCTGTTTTCCATACAGACATTAGTCATAATGAGGTTGTGGTTTTCAATTTGCAACCAATATACAAAATAAACAGATGAAGAGCTGTTTTAATGGCTAGGGGAGGAGGGAAAAACAAACAAGCCTTTTGCAAGAGAAATAAAATACCATTGAAACAGTTGGCACTTCATGGCACTTTGCTTCCAATGTCTTCTCCTTCATTTAGCTAGCTTGATAAATGCTATTTTTGCTGTTGTAAATCACTTGAAAGTTGTTTTGTATAAAATTAAATCTGCCGAATGACTATGTGTAAATGCAAGAGTGGGTTCAGGGTTGAAGTATTTTCATTCAAACAGAAACCCCTGTGTCTTCTGCTCAGCTCTGAATAACATCCCACATTTTGTCAGTGGTTGGATAGCAAAAAGTTAAAATTAGTCACAGATGTTGTCTCAATTCTTTCATTTTTGCTATTCTCATGCTTTCTTATTTAATTTGAATTTTCCACAGAATGTAGTCACTAGTCTATATCAAGGAATCCAGCTTTGGATAACCCCCCCTCCTTTTCTGCTTCGCTGTGAAACCACACAGTAATTCAGCTTCATAAAGCCAAATCGAAAGCTTGCATTTTATCCCCTTAAGAAAAAAACAGAGCCTTCATGGACTGGTTTGTCTCTTGCCAGCTAATGTTCTCACTCCCTACAGCTAAAACTACAAAACAAATGCAAAACAAGACCTGGACATACATCCATCACCATCTAAAATCCATTTGCTGTACCACTAAATGTTACACTACAGCTGCACTAAATTACAACTTTATCACATTTCCTCTTGTGTTTTTTTTTGTGGCAAGAGTGTGAGCTCATATATAAACCGATTTTCACAATCTGATTTCTGTTTGCTACCGTGTTAACTTTGAATTAGCTGTCTCTGTCATCCTCATTCAAACAATGAATCAGGTGTTACTCACATGGTTCGTGGACACCCGGGTTATCACTGAACTCCAGCACGTAAAGGTGGCGCCCCTCTATACTACGCCCGATGCTGTAAATGCGTGTGATGTAGGGGCATTCTCTCTGCACTGCAAACAGAGCTCGCACCATGTCATCATATCGGTGATGCTGGAAGTCTGAGCCTGACACCAGGAGCCCCATCAGCCCCAGCAGAAGAGCACTGAGCCAGGGAAACGTCCACCTCCGCTGCATGGTCCCTCAGCCCAAGTTGTGCAGCACAGACAGGAGGAGAGGAGGCTGGTGAAGAGACTGCCTAAAACTATGCAACACTCACACACATACACACACACACACACACACACACACTCACACAGATATCTATTTATCTTTTACACACCAAACATACTGCCTACTCCCTGCTTGTTCTTTCCCTTTCTTGTTCCCCTTCTCTCTCCTGCTCTCCCTCTCCCTCTGCCTCCTCCCACATACAGTGCTCACACTGAAGAGCAAGTAAGGACAGCCCCTCGCTCCTTCTTTGTCTCATTCTCCTCCTCCAACAGCTGCTTCTCACTCTCTCTCTCTCTCTCTCTCTATTTCCCTTTGGGTCATTGTCAAGTACATGCTACTTGCTTTATTGGCACTTAGAAAGCTTCTACTTCAAGTAGTTCGGCCCACAGCCCCCCGAGCTCTCTGCACACACAATCAGAATTTCATTCTGTCTCTGAGACACTCGTTTTCTCTCCGTTTCTTTGTCTCTAACTCTTGTTTTATACTCCCTTCCTGGGAAAGAGGGGTTGTTTCCATGGTGCTGCTCTCCCCAACCCCTGCAGCCCTCAATCATCCATTCATTAACTCTTAAGTCAACACACAACCCCTGCACGTGTGTGTTTGTGTGTGTGTTTCTGCATGCATGTGTGCTTAAACTTGTCAGATAAATCAGTTCTTACGCAACCTCTGGTCTGGTTTTGCTGCTCTGTTTTCTTGAAGTACATACATATGATCATATGGCTACGAGAAGAAAGACCAAATGTTGCAATTAAACCACCAAGAGCCACCAGTTGATGCCAAGACGCACGTATCCCCCACAAACACACAAATCCCACAGAGTGTGCAAGGGGTGCTGTCAATCAAACATGATGCAGAAAAGAGGAGGGTTTTTTTTCTCTGAGAAGGTTGTGCAACCGCTGGTGGAAGTTTAAAAAAAAAGAGAGAAAGCAAGCGAAAGGATTGCAGAAGGAAAATTGAGCAACTGGAGCCTCAAGAAGGAGAATTGTGAAATTATATTCATAGAACAAGTGACAAGTGGGCACTACAAGAAGGGAGGTAAAGAACAGAAATTTAGCCAAATGAAAAAATTTTCTCACTGATACACATCAAATGCCTCTAATTTCCTTATAATTGACAAGCTTAATTAACTAGAACTGCCTGGTACTGGTCCTCATCGCCTCTGCTTGTGATTGTGTTTCTTCTGCTTCGCTGTTTACGTCTGGTGCGCCTAAAGGGTCTGCCCCACTTGCCAGTCTCGTTCACATCTTACTGCCACGCCAACAACTCTGAGACGTGACAGCTCCAGCAAGATGTAAATAATACATAACTGCCGTGCAAAAGCGAAATGTCCCAAAACATCCTTCAACTGCTAAGATACATCTGCAACTGGCCCTGAATTCTTGAAAACATCTCAGCTGGAGTCAAAACACCATGCATTTCCTCAAGGAATTTCACCTTGAATGTAAACCTTGAGTGGCTGTGTAAACACAGTGGAGCAGTGAAGTTTTTCTTGGGGAGTTGTGCAGGAATCTGTACACCATACACATGACTGCTACATCATCCCTTCCACCATGAGGCTTCATTGTTCATAATCATCATTATCAAAAGCAAATAAAAACACTGGAAATGAAGTTGAAATCTTATCCCAGTGCTGAAGTGATCCCCACAGATTCATATGAACCTTTCATTTCCTGACAGATGATGTACAGGCCACTTATTGTAGGAAAATGACATCTGGTGGATCACAGTGGTACTACAACAAATCAAAACAAGCTTTGCGGAGGAAACAGTAAGCTTGTGCAGAAACATGTGGTTAAAGTTCAACTGATGATTATGTCAAGAAAATTTGACTTGTGCTAAACCACTTACCTATGGTTGTCAAGCTTGAGCCTTAGTGGGAATATACATCTGAAGCATTAATACGGTTAAAATGGAGCCAGATAGTTTTTAAAGCCGAATACAAACAACAACCAGATGTTTAATAACCTATATAGTAGGTAAAAAATATTTGGTCATTACTAGCATGAATATTTTTTCTTTATAACACACTGCAACCTTACAACTCAAACCCGCTAGTGGGCAGTGTATACTAATACAATCCTCATAGACTTCAACAAGATTTCTGGAGTTTTCTGTAACGCATTAAAGGCTCCATGTTTTAATCCAGTAGTTAATCCAACAGAGTCTAATTTACACAATTAAACCATTTTTAAAATATAATTTGTGTTTTTGCTTTTCCTTAAGAAGTATGTGCTTCATTCATGTTTTAGGGTATTTGGAATTACTGCACTATAATACTATATATACTATAATTCTAATTTTTTTTCTAATTGTTCAGTAAAAACTTGTATTTATTAATTAATTGCACAACAAGAATCCAGCTGGTACTATGATGTCACATGGCTCAGATCTGCCCTCCACCAAAATAAAAGTGGTAACTCATAGCTCAGGGTTTGGATGCTGCACTTTCTCCGCCCATTGCATGTAATAGTATAATAAAGAGAGCTCCTCTGGAGGGGGGAGTAGGGGGTGGCTGTTTTGACTGTATTTGGAGTTGTTTCGATTGCAGATGTTAGTTTTTTCTTGTTCTTTTCTGCTTGTGCTCACAGCGGAGCTCCTTGGCAGGCTCCTACCTCACAGAGAGCCCGCACCAGGATGAGAGCTGCCACGGCGCAGAGGATGTTATGGACCTGTGTTGTGATCTTCGCTGGAATTACACAAGTTTGCGGTGAGTTCTAATTTCATGTTCGTTTGTTTTTATGTCTGCGTCTTTTCAGCAGAGAAAGACACTACACGGTTTTAATATTTCTAAGATTATTAGCTTTTCATGCCTGTGACAGAATACACTTGTCCAGTTTATTTTCTTGTGTTTTCTTCTTGTTACGCTATAGAGAGTGATGGGAGAGGTCCTGTACTCAAGTACCAATATGATTTTCATTCAATTAGTTCGTTACAAAAATGTTATAAATTGTATTCCCACATTAAAAAGCACAGCAGCTAAACGCACAAGTAGAAGAACCTACCCACTGTCATTGATAAATATTGTTAACATAGTAAATGTATCACTGAATACCTAAAAAAGCCTTTTACTGTTTACTCCGGAGCTGGTCCTTATATAATCATGAGATGATTCATAGGATGAGAAAAGGTTATTTTTGTTAAATGTTGGTTATTTTATTCAGTCTGAAATGAGGTACGAGATGTTTAAATCTATCTTCAGTGGCTGTGTTATCAACTACTGATCTGAAATGTTAAAGCGGCCTCAAATAGACAACTTTTTTGTGAGATGGGTTTGTATTACATTTTAAAAAGCTTCTAATGTGTTTTTATGTTGATTTTAACTTAAAAAGTAACTATAAGTGCCTCATTAATGTGAGGTAATGTAATGTGAAATATTCAAGGGCTGAAATATTACTTTTTATTAGTTACTTATTAGTATATTTTATTTAGACTTCACCTTTCTTTTGGTTACAGGTTCAAATGTTTGCACTTCCAGAGGGGCCAGCACATGCAAGCAGTGCCTGGCTGTACACCCCAGCTGTGCGTGGTGCTTTCAGGAGGTGGGTTGCTTCTCCACTTCACTTCACTTCACATTTAGGCAGTGAGCTGCCAACCGGTGCAGGGTGGTACAGCTCCTCATCGGCCCACTATTTTGGTTGAGAAGAATACACAAAGAAAAGTTTCCAATATCGACAGCCTATATTTTCTTGAAAATGAAAGGGGTATGTCTCTTTTAAACTACTGGTACTGTCTAAAATCTCTCTTGTGGGCAGTTACTGAAATCCTATGACTGCTTTGGGATCTAGTCATATTTTCTACAATGACTTAATACTGTGCAATCCAGTTTATGAGTGATCTCAATCTTCCATTCAAAATGTTCTTAAGATGACTTATTCATGTTCAGAAACACTGGTTGAACTACTGGAAGGTGGAACATACAAGCCTTGAATTCAATGAATTCAATATGCCCTTTTCTCCCAACACAGCTTTCTTGCAGCTGGGAGTTATCTAAATAAATATTTGATTACAGTTTTAACAAATTAAAATGCTTCCAAATGTTTAAGGGGGTTTCTGGAAACTGTATTTTTTTAGGACTTTGGACAGGGAGTTGGCAGCTTGTCCCGCTGTGACCTGAAGAGCAACCTGGTGGCGGCAGGCTGTGCTTCTTCAGCTCTGGAGTCTCCAACCAGCAAACTGCAGGTGATCGAAGACAGGCCTCTCAGCAACAAGGCAGCAGGAGCCACACAAGATGTCACCCAAATCAAGCCACAGAAACTCCACATCACCCTGAGGCCGGGTGAGCTACTTCTCATTTTGTGGTTGACAGACAGTATTCGGTCATGAGAACTGAAACTGTGTTCACTCAGGATTACTGCACAGGAAACAATATATTTTTTCTTAGGCATGTTTCGTTTTTCTTTCAAGTGTAGTTTGTTGATAAAAAACAAATACCAATTAAATCAAGTGAAGCTGTAAAAAAGGTATTTCTTTCTTTTTCTTTATGTTTCCCAGATGATGCTAAGCGCTTCACGGTGAAGGTGCGTCAGGTGGAGGATTACCCTGTGGATCTCTACTACCTCATGGACCTTTCCTACTCCATGAATGATGACCTCTTCCGCCTGAGGACGCTGGGCAAAGGCCTGGCTGAGGCCATGAATCGCACCACGAGCAACCTCCGTATGGGATTTGGTGCTTTTGTAGACAAACCACTTTCGCCTTACATGTACATCTCACCCAAAGAAGCAGTGGAGAATCCCTGCTACAGGTAAAAGAAAACCCTGTAAGCTGAACTCAGGCTTCTTTGTTTATTCTAGTGGTTTCATTCTTAGATTTAGCAACGCTTTAGATCCTTAATATGTATCTACTGGTGTTGTGTTCAGGGGTTGTTTATGTCTGAATCTGTCTGTGTTATATCATTATCACATTATGTCATTTTTGTGACGTCGTGTTTAAACGCAGCATTGCAATTCAGGATGCCTCAGAGTCACAGCACTTGTTATCAGCTTACAGTGGCTCCTTACTGCTAGGTCAGCTTTTCTGAATCAGCCACAAGTAATCTACTCAGACAGTAAGAGTGTCCTAAACAAGCTGCTGTAACTCCACCCAAAAGCAATAGTGGTATAAGATCCCTTGGGGGTCATTTACTTTCCTGCTTACACACAGTCTGGTGCTATACAGCCTTCAGGAATGTTTGGATAAGAGATAAGACAAGTGGAGACTTTTGGTTTAGAAGTATATGATACAGAGAGAAACAGGAGTCCAAAGGCAGAACCAATTGCTGAAAAGAAGAAACAGCTCTTGTGTTCTTTGAACAATTTTCAGCCATGCAGAATATGACACCAAGGAGACAATGTCAGTGTCTTGTCTGGTGTGATGGTCGCTCCATCTACCAAAGTGGTCCAGACTGTTTATGTCAATAAATATTTGATGGACTGACATTAAATACATACATTCAAGGCTCAAGGCTTTACTTGATAGATTTGACTTTTTTACATTCATGATTCCCGGATGCTGTATCCTAAAAACTTTATTGATCTCCTATTTCTAGAAAAATAAGATTACTTTATACTGTGTTTCCTAAACTGTTAACCACTTAGCAACTAACAACCTAAGTAGTTCTCTGAAGTCCTGATGCTGACTGATTAGTTGACTTGTGTTTTTTGACAGCATTAACACAACTTGCCTCCCCCAGTTTGGCTATAAACACGTTCTGTCTTTGACGGAGAAAGTGGGCCGCTTCACAGAGGAAGTGAAAAAGCAAAGGGTGTCGAGGAACCGGGATGCTCCGGAGGGAGGCTTTGACGCCATCATCCAGGCTGCTGTGTGCAAGGTGGAGAGAAAGAGTGGATGTGCATACACAATCAGATTCTGCTTTCATATTTTCTTTCTTTTTGCATGCGTACTAATAAACATTTGCATTTACATTCACATGCATTTAGGGTCAGGAAGAAGAAACAACAGTGATGATACAATTGAAACAGTTTTGGGATTAAACAACAAGAATTTAGCATTTAGTGAACCACTAAACTGCAAATATGTCAGTCTGTTACTGAATCCATCAAGAATACCTGTATGTAATTTGTTTTTGTTTTGTTCCATGGCTTAATGGGAACTAGGAGCAGATTGGTTGGCGCCCAGATGCTTCCCACCTTCTTATCTTCACTTCAGACGCTAAGACTCATGTGGCTCTGGATGGTCGTCTGGCAGGAATCGTTCAGCCGAACGATGGGCAGTGCCACCTCAACTCTGACAATGTTTACAGCATGTCGACCACCATGGTTAGTGTGTACTGTAAGTGTGTGAACAGTCGAGAGATACCGAAATAGAGAGAATTTTCTAAGTGTGCAGGTGTAGAAGTAGGAAAATAAACATTTCAGTGTGTATGTGCTAACAGCACGATTTGGTTTGGCCTCACAGGATTACCCATCCCTTGCTCTGATCACAGAGAAGATGTCAGAGAACAACATCAACCTCATCTTTGCTGTCACCAACCCTGTGGTTCCTCTGTACCAGGTCAAGACTTTCACACAGAGCACATCCTAGATAACTTTTCATTTCGTTCAAACTGAGTGCAAGAATTTGTCATATACCACATAGTGGATGTGCAGTGGCCAATTTAAAAAAAAAAAACTAGAAATGCATAAATTTATGTTTTAAGATGAAGCTGAGAAGCTGACAAATCCCAGTATATAATCATCTCATCCTGAACACATTGTAGCATTTTAGGTCAAGTCCTCCAAACCTCACTGGTTTAAAAAAGAGATTCTTGGATGCCGTTTTGGAAGAATGGAAATTCAAATTAATCACTATTCTACAATATTATAGGCTGTTCAGACACAGCAAGACACAAACACAGCTTTTGTCAAACTTAAAATACTGTTAGAACTAAAAGTCAAATTGCCATAGTTTTTTCTCAGATTTGATCATTTTATTATTATCATTAACTATCCTTTATAACAAATAAAAACCTTAATATGTGTTAAAAATGTTGAAAAAGTTACATTAAGAATAATAATGCTATCATAATAATAATTATAAGACATTATAAGAATAGAAAAATGAACACTGCTGTCATTACTCAATATATTTTATAGGTTATATGTTCAGCTGTATTTTGATATACATACACTGTACATGTGTGTCTGTGTCTCTGTACATACAGTTGTGTGTATACAGTAAATGCATATATTTAGGTATCAAATGTATATTTGCCACTGTACACATAGATTATAATAAGATTTATGGTATTAATTAAGCTGTGGGGTCTAATTGAACCCAGACTTTATAGGTTATTAATATTATTTGTTGGCATCTCTGGTTAATTAAATGATATCTTGATTTAATTGGTTTTGGCTGGCAGCAAAGTTGAATCTAAAACTTTAAATGATTTGTGAATAATTAGGATGAGAACAGTCTACCTGTCCTTTTCCCTCATAGAACTACAGTGAGCTGATTCCTGGCACAACAGTAGGGACACTGTCCAACGACTCAGGCAACGTTATTCAGCTTATACTGAAGGCCTATGCCGTGAGTGTTACACACACACACACACACACACACACACACACACACACACTAAGCTAGACAGATTTTGAGGGGATGACATGTGTTTGTTGACACACACCCACAGTGTCTGAGTCATGCACACAGTAAGGCCAAAGTCACTGTAGAAATTGGACAGCAGTCATGGTGTGAGGTTGACCAAACGTAGATGACTGCTGTCTGCGTTTTATTTTTAATGAAACACAAATAAAGTTTTATTTACATTGTACGTGAAAAGCAAATTGTGTGTTGTACATAGGAAACGACTTCTATATTAGGCAATTTCATTATATTCATTTAAAACCTATTTCAAGCCTAAAATGTGAATTAAGCCTCTAAATGTACAGTATGTCTTTACACCCAACTGTGTATGTGTACGTGTTTTCTGCTGTTTCCCTTTGTTATCAGAAAATCCGTTCCAAGGTAGAGCTAGAGCTTCAAGATGTCCCAGAGGAACTTTCCTTGTCCTTTAACGCCACCTGTTTGAATGGAGAGGTCATCCCGGGCCTCAAATCCTGCTCTGGACTCAAAATAGGAGACACGGTCAGTTCAGCAGGACTTTATTTTACAACTATTAGACTGGTCACAGGCTAGAAGAGAGGGATGTCTATATATTTACCACAGTGCTATCTTAAATACTTTATAAATGACAGGATAGCAGAATCAATGCAAGGAATTTTTCTAAATAATAGGCCTGAAGACAGTTGTGTCTGTAACCTACACACTGGTATTACTGTCTTTGTCACATATATTATCTCTGAACATTTCTCAGAATATGTTTTCATAATGTGTATTTCATACTATTGTTAAAAGCCTCCCACTCAACAACACATATCTCACATTCAGCCTTTAAAAGCATCTCAGTAGATCATAAATACCCGGAGACTATCATGTCTTAACTGCAAAAATAACTCCATCTTCTATTTTTTGTCTTGTTTTTGGTCTTGTTCCATTTCCCGTTTTGCTGCTATCAGTTTGATATAAGATTTTCCTCTTTTTAGAAGATGGGGAAAAAGAGGATCAGCACTGTCTCAGATGTTTTCTTGTCCTTTTTTCTGCCCTTCTTCTTTCTACTACATTTAGAGCAAATTTTCTTTCTCAGCATGTTCCCTCTGCCCCTCTTTTGCATTTTTTCTTTATCACAGCTTCTTTGGCTCTTTGCCTTGCTCTCACTTCAGGTGACATTTTTTGGCCTCCACACGTTTCTTTTTCTCTGCCAAAGCTCCTCTTGTTTTTTTCCATATATGGCTGTCTTTCCAGATGTAGTAACTGCCTACTTTTGGACATTTACCAAATTTGGATACAATGCTGAATGAACAATTACTTCAACTCAGTACATATGGAGGCATTCATTTTGTCTGAATCCACCAACATGTTGAAAAATGGCTATTGCATTAATGTAAAATGAACTAATAACTTGCTCAACAGAAGCATTATAAATATTTATGGTTGGTTTGTGTGTCTGTGTACATGTGTACATGTGTGTTACATTCTGTGTTTGACCAGGACAATCTTAGTGTACCAGCCAAGACACATCAACGTGTCTTTCTTTACCAACAAAACATTTCACGAATTTCACTCCCCTCCGCACATGCAGGTCTCTTTCAGTGTGGAGGCCAGAGCTCGTGGTTGCCCCAAACAGAAGAAGAAAACCTTCATCATAAAGCCTGTAGGCTTCAAGGACTCCCTCTCCATCACAGTTACATTTGAGTGTGACTGCAAGTGCCAGGCTAAAGCTCAGCCCAATAGCCCAAAGTGTAACCAGGGCAATGGCACCTACGAGTGTGGCATCTGCCTGTGCCACCCAGGTCGCTTAGGATCACACTGTGAGTGTGCAGAGGGCGACTATAACCCCACAGAGCAGGATCTCTGCAGTGGACCTGCTGGCTCCCAGTCTGCCATCTGCAGTGGACGTGGAGACTGTGTGTGCGGCCAGTGTGTTTGCCACAGCAGTGACTTTGGAAAAGTGTGGGGCAAACTGTGTGAGTGTGATGACTTCAACTGCCTGCGCTTCAAGGGAGAACTCTGCTCAGGTAGGATCACGATGCCAGTGAGAAAAATATTTCTTGTTTCCTGCCTAATAATTCAAAACGTTATTTTTGCTCCAGATTTTATCTAAATGTGGAGAGATGCGGTTGAAATGTCACTAAGACTTACTAAACAGCACTGCCAGCATTGTGTTTACATTTATTCTAATTTCATAACAACTACCTAAATAAGTGGGCAGGACATGGTGGCGTGCAGCTGAGACGGGGCAGGAAGGTAGGGCAGAGCAAAGTTAATAGTTTCAAGTTTCATGTTAATGCAAGTTTGCGCTGTAAGCAACAAATCCTCACAGAACAACAAACAGGACTAATAGGACATACCTGCATGACCGATAACATGTACCTGCAACCAGTGCGATTAGCTGAGCATTAAGACAAACAGCTAGCCTGGCTCTGTCTACATAGGTAACAGAAGCTGCACACCACCACCTCTAAAGCTCACTAATTAACATGTTAAATCTCATGTGAAAAAATCATACTAAACTGAAGTGAAAAAACCCAGGGAGGTATAGTTCCATGCAAAGCTGCTTCCACTTTGACTGTAGCTTTGCACAAGTTGACCAAATGTTAGCTGTAGCTTCATATTGATATAGATATAAGAGTAGTCCTCTTATACGCAGTGTCAACCCACATCACATTAACTGAGCTCAGGTAAAAGGTGTAAACTTTAAAACACTGTGTCTGTGGTAGAATTTCAGTGAGCGAGTGAACCTTTGCCGTTGGTGTTGGCAGTCGTCTTTACCACACTGACTTGCCATCCATCTCATCTGGGAAGAATTACATACAATAACAACCCTCCCTTCTGCCTAGAACATGGCTCCTTTCACAATAAACATATGGTGCGGTGTGTGTGTGCACACCGTGTGTGTGTGTGCACACCGTGTGTGTGTGTAAGAACAGGTTGTATATTTGTACCAGCAAGGCCAAGTTTTGGAGTTCAACAGGATGAATGCATGGATCATGCACAAAGAAAGTCAGTCAGAAAGGAATCTCACTTTTCTCGTGTCTCTGTTGTGGTTAAGACTGTTAAACAATGGGAATAAGTTTGTGTTAGCCTCATGATTTTCTTCCACTTATGCTGTTTTTAATGAGACAGTAGGTCATCAAGTCAAGCCACATGATGTTACAATGAAAAAGTTATAATTGAGATGTTATGAGTATTTTTTCAGTCTGGCATAAGCTGCTTAAAGTACTTGTTACACGATGCATAACAATGCTGTCAGTTTTTTCTAACGGAAATTTATTTGCTATCATTATTCAGAAAAATTCTTGCAAGCTGTTACACCAAAATAGGGGCATGTTTTCAAGGTATATTTTACTCTCTAAACTTAATCTTGTGACATATATAAGATATACTGCAGTCAACTCCCATTTGACAAAAAGAGCCACAGTCCACAAACTGCTGACAAAACCACTGCAAAACCACCATCACTGGCAGTTATGTAATGTTAATCTAATTAACAACATTAAGAATTTAAGGAGCTAAACACTTCTTTTTTATATTGTCGCTGTCTTCACTTGGTTATTTCAATTAAATTTTATTTATATGGTGCCAAATCACAACAGTCATCTTTAGACGCTTGAGTTATTTAAAGATAAACCCAACAAATCCCCCATGAGTAAACACTGGGCAACAGTGTGGAGAACAGAAGAAACCTCCAGCAGAACCAGGCGGCCATCTGCCACAACCAGTTGATGTGAGTGAAAACTTATGAATCACACAAATAAAAAAAAAAGAAGAAGAAAGAAAGAAAAAAATAGCTAATTTTGGCTTTTTACTGACTACAAGGTTCACAGAGCAGTACTAATCTTTTAGAATAATAAGAAGTTGGCCTGATTATTCTCTGACACTGGCAGAATAAAGTCCGGAAGGAGGGGGGAACAACTAGCTTGGGTTTGTCCAGATACACATTCCAACACGTCTAGAACTTTCTTTGCAAGTTCTTATTAAAAAATAATAAAACCGATAACTTTGATATGCATCTTGCTGTAATCATCTCTGGGTATTGTTCTTCTCATCTAACCCGCAATAGAAACTCATTAAAAATGAATCAATATCTGATATATTATTTTAACTGGGCACTGTTAATTAGATAGACATAGTCTGCTTTGGCTTTTCGTTGCATCATTACATCTCATATATCACTGCTGCTCTCAAAGAAAAATGTTTTGCTGTATTCCCCAAAGCCCATAGATTAACATGAAAATACCTTTCTGCTTATTCATTGGCTGGTGTGGTGTAATCAGGCTAAAAATAAACCCATGTTTGGTCAGAAAAGGACCATGTGGGAGAGGACTGAAAGAGTTGTGTGTTGTTGTCTTGAAATTATTTTGTGCGGGACTCATTCTTCTCAGTCCAAACAATAATCTAATTAAAAGCCAGCAGTCCTGTGGTCAGGTGGTTATGACAGTGTGTTCGTGGATCAACTTTTATTTGGTCAGGCTATTCCAAGCAGCTTCCTGTCTCATTGTTTATCTGTGCATTGTTTGGCACAGAGAGGCCACAGTGTTTTCTGCATTGTCACTCTCTCATTGGTACACTCATGTACACACATAGGCACAAGCCACACATGCATTAAATCATGCAGCCAAAAATAAAGGCCCTCCAGACACGACAGACAAACACTGAAATTCACTGTAAACACTGCAATAATTATCCTTTGGCAAAAAGTACAAGCATGAACAATAGCAAGTTTTAGGACATAGAACCTGAAATTGTTTAAGTGTTAGAAGTAAAAGGTGAGTGATAACTATGAGAGTTACAAAACAATCAACTTACACAATTCACTCACAATAAGTTATTGTATTTTTTTTGTATATAGAGTATATAAGTTTAGGTGTTCATTTTAAGGACCCCTTGGGTATTTTTTTACTAATATTTCTAAGAAATTGAAAATGGGACGTGTTGTCTCTCAGCTGTTCCAGCTCATTTCATGTTTCTGGGTTAGAAACAAGCTTTTTGTTTTTATTCCAGTGAGATTCGGACATTGTTGTTGCTATGTCCCACAAACCAGACACCTGCTGAAACTGATGAAGTGACTAGCCTAAAGCAACAAACATATAACCAAGTCATGAATAAGCCTGATGCAGCCACACGCCAGATGGAGTGTGATGAAACCTAATCTTAGCTGATGTTTTTACTACCATCTCTTCATCGAAACAGAAAACACACATCGTCTTGAAACTATGACGTTTCATAGTATAATTTCATAATTACCATAGATTCTTTTCTTAAAATTGTACATTTTCTTAGTTTAAACATTGGATATGCTTTTATATGTTCTATTGTGAACAAAATATGGGTTTGAGATTTGCAGATTATTGCATTCTGTTTTTATGTAGATTTTACACAGCATCCCAACTTTTTTGGAATTTAAGGTACTTTTTCCTCTACAGTCATACTGAGGAATGATGATCCTGGGCTTCTTCAATATTTTGTTGCCTTATAAGATTAGTAGTTCTTCAGTAGTTAAAGCATGGCTTAACATGTCTGCTTTTCAGAAAAGCAACAAAATGTTAAATGTTAGTGGCAAAAAGTTGTAAGGACACCAAGAAACAGAATGCACTCTAAAAACTGCCAGCTGGCAACTCGGGATGGTTTAAAAGATTTTATTAAAACTACTGAGACTGGTGTGAGCAGGTGAAAGCACACAGAAACCAAGCAGTGTACGGTAGAAGAAGATCCAGTTCTGTACACAGGAGAGGAGAGTTAATCAGTGGAAGCAACTCGCAGTTGATTCTGATTAGATCGGAAAGTATCTGTAATAGTGACATGTTGGAAAGGGAATGAAATCAGGAGAGGAGTGTGGGCTGATAAGATGGCGGATGATCTACTCATATAGGGGTAGCACAGGTCTCACACAGATGCAGATTTTGGTTAGGTTACTGATCAAATCAGGTTAACAGGTACAAACAGGGGCAGAACAGAGATTAGGTCCAAAAGACAAAGCAGGGTCAGGGGCCAGACAGTCCAAAACATCCCATCAACAAGATCCAGGATACGGTCCAATTACTTAGTTTCATGTAAACAGTCCAGTTCAGAGATCAGGTTCAGGTTTAACTTACTGAGCCAAGGGGTCAGGTTCTCAGGCCCAAAATAGATCAGGGTTAGAACAGGCAAATAGAGGAAGGGCTAGAAAGCTGCTTCTGGTAACTGTTCGCAGACGATCTGGCAGAGGGGAAAAAAGACCTGCTTATAAAGAGAAGAGCACAGGTGCTATGGATAAAGTCGATTAGTAAGTAAATTAACCAGGGAGAAGGCAGAGGCAGGAAATTACCTTATATGGAACATGAGCAGGGATTTAGTGTGTAGTAGAGTGTATTTCAAGATTCAAGATTCAAGATTCAAAAAAACGTTATTAATCCCAGAGGGAAATAGTTTTGCCTGTTACAGCTGCTCTCTCAACAAAGAAGAATTGAGTTGAGTGTAGACACAGTGGACCTCTCAAATAAAGTCAAAACATGTCATCACAACTGAGAAATACAGAACAGTATGACAAATGCTTGTTAGCTTGTGGTAAATTTACTCACAACCCCATGGCAAGCAGTGGTCACTCTTTACAAAGTAGTGCTCAACACCAAGACATTGTTCAAACCCACAGAAATCTAAATTTAAACTAAAACGGAAAACCCCAAATTTCAAAACACATTACGCCAAATTACAGGAAATGCCATAAATAGGTGTGCAAAATACTATATAGAATGATGAATCCATAAACATATGAAGTGTTGTGATAAAATATTTTAATTTTTTAACATAATATAGCGTTAATCAAAAGTTGTAACAAGCTAATTAATAACTTACTTACACTTACTAATTCTAATTTGCAGTAATTTTATTGAAATAGTAAAAGAACATACCAATTAATGTAAGTAATGTGAAGAAAAATTAAAACCTTAAAACCAACTTAACAGAATATTCATAAATGTTGCATAACTATTTAAGTTGTTATTGTTTCTGAGTTTAACTGTAACCTATCCTTTCTTTCTTCACAGGCCATGGCGTCTGTAACTGTGGTTTCTGCCAGTGTGCACCAGACTGGCAGGGTGAGAACTGTAACTGCTCCAGACGTACTGACACCTGCATGTCCAGCCTGGGCCTACTGTGCAGTGGTAGGGGGCAGTGTGTGTGTGGAGCCTGTGAGTGCACACAACCTGGTGCCTACGGGGCTACATGTGACAAGTGTCCCACCTGCCCCGATGCATGCACCATGAAAAAGTGAGTCTGCATATTTAGAGTATAAGCTCGCATTTGATGGTATTTGATATCCATATTGTTACTTGCAATTAATAATGGCCTGACGTGTTTTTTCTCCTTAAAGAGAATGTGTGGAGTGTAAGCACTTTAAGAGAGGCAAGCTGTTTGAAGACAACACCTGCTCACGAATCTGCAAAGATGAAATTGTGCTTGTTGATGAATTAGGTGAGGCATCCAAACATCAACGATGAACTGTTTGTACCATTTTCTAATAAGATAATGTTTATAAACGTTAACTAATAGTATTATTCATTATTGGTTTTCTCACTCAGCCAGGGCCATCAATTATGTAGCAGTAAAAGTTGTTTAAAAGTGACTTTAGGTCCGGGTAATCTGCAAAGATTTCCCAGAAGAGGAAGAACGGCCCATTACAGAAATCTTCCCGATCGATCTATGTGTAGTTTTTATTAAACAGCAGGAACTGTGAAAACGTGGCGATTAAGGGATGATGGTAAATGTTAAAACACAGTGTAAATGAAAATAACAAGAACATAAGCGTTAAACTCAGTAAACTGAATCAGTAATGTCTGCTTCACCACTCAGACTGTAGCAAACACCCTGAGGCTGAACAGTTTGTTGTATTACCTAAAAATATTCCTCAGTATGACTGTAGAGGAAAAAGTACCTTAAATTCCAAAAAAGTTGGGATGCTGTGTAAAATCTACATAAAAACAGAATGCAATAATCTGC